>JABWTJ010000829.1:0-264501 GCA_016801875.1 Solanum sitiens | reverse complement strand
ATTATATTTTCATTTAGGCTAAATTTAGTTATTTGTAACTTCGCCAAAAATAGCTAACTACGCTTACAGACGTTCAAAATTTACTACTCATGGCTCAAATGAAATGTATATAAAATATTGAAATACACCGTTCTTACTTAAGATGAAGAACCATTTACATTTTCTTTAAATTTGTTCATTTCTTCTACTTTAAAAGAATTACTAAAAGAATAATATAAGATATACACAAAAAATAGCAATAGAGGTTTATTTACACGATGATGATGGAAAATAAGAGAATAATATTTGTTTGGACGATGATGAAAAATAAGGGGAAAATCAAGGAAAATGAAAGAATTAAGTATCAAAGAAGAAATTCAATTGAAATACTTGTCTCTTTTTACTTCTAATTTTAGTTTCATAAAAAAAATCAAATAAAAAGAAGATTCTATCAGATAGTAAATTTACATTAAATAAAAACAAGAAAAAAATCAAGTCGTTAAATATGTTTATTCGAATTATATGTATTAACATCATAATATATGATTTTTTTTCTTAAAAAGTTTGCATTTTAATTTTGAAACAATTTTGTATTGTGATTTATCATTTTCTTATTTCTTTAGTTGATTTTTTATTTCATATATCATAATTAATTTCTAAAATAAATTTACTTATATTTTTTATAATTGTGCGAAGCGCGGTCAAATTCTCTAGTTAAACATTAAATCAATGTATACATTAAACGGATAATTGAGAAATGGAATTTTCGCTTTCTTAGAGAAGTTATATAAATTCCATTTATTGCTGCACCTTAGCCATTACAAAGTAATTTTCTCACTTGCAAAAGAAAGTCCCTTTAAAATTTAGACGGAGGTTTGCAAAAGCATCAAAAAAGTGATCTTTTTATTTTCTAATAAATGCAAAGTTGGATTGTCATTTATCCCTATGCTAAATTAAAAAATTAAAGAATTTAATTAACTTAATATTAGATAGTAATCTTATGTTATTATATTAAAATACTAAATAGGAAGATAATAAGTCAAAAGTTTGAAAGAGGAAAATATCTGTTACATTTCTAATAAATTGTTTACATTTTTTTTTTAAAAAAAAAATCTATTATTTTCATTCCTCTTTATTAATATAATTAATATATCAAAGCGATGTAACATCCTATTAAGAGAGTATTTTTTTCTTATTTAAAAATTAATTTGATGTGTTTTAGAATAGTCCCTCTCTTAATTCCCTTAAATATTTTAATTACACCCTCCCCACATTTATGAGAGTTCTGCTAAATGGCATTATAATTGCACGTAAGTTATCTCTTATTAGTTATTGTGCTAAAGAAAAAAATGAAGAGTTATAACTTATAAGAGTATAAATGAAGAGCCCAATGTTGGAATTAATAATAACATTTTATATTCTACCATCGGTTGCCTACGAAGAAGTTTCGTATAATGTGCATAATTTTTATTTAAAGATTAAAGTATAGTTTTATTTTTTTATTGGTTTATGTTGTTATTCTTTTCAGATTAAACAAGTTCTTAAATTGAAAAAAAATAATATTTTGACTAATCTTCATTTATTCATTCTTTTTTTTTTAAACATTTATCTGACTCATATCTAATTATCTATTCTGTAGAAATCTCATGTATATGTGAAGAATCAAGGATTGTATTGATGATTTAATGATTGAGTTACATATTCCTTATATAGGAGAAGAGTCCTATACTAGCTACACTAGGAATTATAGAAGAGTCCTATACTAGCTACACTAGGAATCATAATACAACACAAATATATTATTTACACCTTATCCTAGTCAACTATATCAGCTTTAGTCGTACAAAGTATAGACTTGTACATAAATTAGGATTTAGTAGTCTAATCCTAGTGTAACTCAAACTCTAACTCGCCAGACAGCTTCACCGAACCTGTTTCTTTGACACGTTCAGCTTCCTTCAACACTTTCCCTCAACCTAGTGAGTGGAGGGATTGTAACTCCTAGCTTGCGACGAAACTCAGCAAAAACCTGTTTGGTTAATGTATTTGTATGAATATCTGCAAGTTGATCGTTAGACCTCACAAATTGAGTAACAAGTTATCCTCTGGCCACCTTCTCACGAACAAAATGATAGTCCATTTCAACATGTTTAGTTCTAGCATGCATAACTGGATTAACTGTCATGTACAGAGCACTCATGTTGTCACAATACAATGTAGGTACAAATCTAAGAAACACCCCAAGGTCATGAAGTAGATACATGATCCATGTCATCTCTGAGGCAGTGGAGGCAAGTGCTCTATACTCTGCTTCAGCACTTGAGCGAGCAACTGTGAACTGTTTCTCAGAGGTCCAAGAAATACAGTTTGCACCTAGGTAGATGCTATAGCCTGTAGTTGATCTCCTAGTTGTGGTTCAGCCTCCCCAATCAGCATCTGAGTATCTATACAACCTACATGGTGATTGTGAAATAAGTCTAAGTCCAAAGTGCAAAGTGTCTTTGATGTACCTGAGAATATCTTTTACACCTTGAAGATGTCCATTGTTCGGATTTTGCATAAATTGGCTTGCTAAATTCACAGCATGAGTAATATCCGATCTTGTGAGAGTCAAGTACTGAAGGCTCCCTACTATCATTCTATAAAAGGATGATTCAACCAGGCTTCCTACAGCTTCATGTAGACCATGCTTTGGAGCCAAAGGAGTGGCTACAACCTTTGCAAAAGTCATTTCAGTCTTATCTAGCAGCTCAGCAGCATACTTACTCTGGCTTAAGTGGATACCCCCATCAAAATACTTAACCTCAACTCCAAGAAAGAAGTGTAAAGGGCCAAGATCTTTCATGGCAAATTCTTTCCAAGTTGTAGAATCAATTCTGAGACATGCGATGGGTTGCTGTCTGTGATAATAATATCATCCACATATAACAAGAGAAACATGATGCCTTTGTGAGCTTGCAATGTAAATAATGAAGAATCTGCCTTACTACAGATGAAGCCAAGATGTAGGAGATGCATGCTAAACCTATCAAATCAGACTCTTGGTGCTTGTTTAAGACCGTACAATGCCTTTTTAAGTAGACACACATGTTGAGGATACTTGGGATCAATAAATCCAGGAGGTTGACTCATGTACACCTCTTTTTGTAAGAACCCTTGAAGGAAGGCATTTTTGACATCGAGTTGTCTAACTTCCCACCTTGAGCTGATGGCAATGGATAGAACTATCCTAATAGTTGTTGCTTTAACCACAGGGCTAAAGGTTTCTTCAAAGTCTATGCCTTCAAGTTGAGAGAATCCCCTGGCTACAAGTCTAGCCTTGTATCTATCTATTGTTCCATCAGCTTTTAGTTTGGTCTTGAACACCCATTTTGAGCCAACCAAATTTATATCAGGAGATTTGGGAACCAATATCCATGTCTTATTAGTGTGTAAAGCATTGATTTCCTCCTCCATTGCTGCAAGCCAATGAGGTGACTTAAGTGCTTCCTTAATAGTGTTTGGTTTCCTCAGAGAATCTTTGCTGCTGTGAGCAATAAGTGATAAGTGATGTTCCTTCGCCTTGCGTCTAGTGATCATATAATGCCCTTGTGGTGCATGAAGTACCTCAACTGGTACATCAACCAAAGTAGTTTCAGATTGATGCTCCACAGGTACATGGTCCACAGGTATATCAACTAAAGTGGATGTTTGATCATGCTCAGTGACTGGATCTGTAAGTACAACTTGTTCCTTAGCGTCACTGGCAGATTCAAAATCTGCAGCATCACATTCAACATGTTCCTCAACATCTAATCATGCGCTTGAGTGGTCAGCAAAACTTTCATCATCAACATGTACTTCCCCTGAATCAGCATCATGTGCCTGTAATTTAGAGAAAGATTCTACAAAAGTAGCAAGATGAGGTGAGACATCAATGTTAATTTGAGATTGATTTGAAAACACATAGGGTAATGTGTTTTCATCAAACACAACATGTCTGGATATGTAAACTCTCCTTGTAGATGGATGATAACATCTATATCCTTTGTGTAGGCTGCTATACCCTATGAACACACAAGGGTAAGTCTTTGGACTGAACTTGTTGCTACCCTTGATATATGGAAAACATCTACACCAAACACTTTTAGACTATTGTAATCAGGTTGTTCCCGATACAACTTAACAAATGGAGTCACCATCTTTAGGACTGATGAAGGCAATCTATTTATAAGAAATACTGCAGTGAGCCCATAGAAACAAAGGTAGGTTAGCATAAAAAAGTAGAGTTAAGCCAGTCTTCACAATATGCCTATGTTTACTCTCTGCAACTCCGTTTTGTTCAGGTGTGTTAGGACATGAAATATGTCTCACAATGTCACAATCTTCCAAATGTTTGATGAAGTCTGTTTGTATAAACTCACCACCTCCATCACACTGAAAAATCTTAATTCTTTAGAGAATTGTTTTTCCACCATTTTCTGAAATTTTACAAAGACCTCAAAGAATTCAGATTTCTTTTTCAGTGGATAAATCCATGTATATCTCGTGTGATAATCAACAAAAACGACATAATATTTCATATATTGTGAAGATTCAATAGGAGCAGGTCCCCATAAGTCACAATGGATTTTCAATAAAGGTTCTTTCTCAATTTTATTTCTCAAGCCAAATGAAAGTTTACAACTCTTTCCCAACTGACAACTAGAACAAACAGTAGGCATTTTATTCCAACTACTAATATTGATGCAACTATTACTATTCAAAAACTTTAAAGAATTCAAACTAGGATGTCCTAATCTAGTATGTCACATGTTGTCTGACGTGTTCTAATCATGTGCAGCAGTTAAAACATAGAGATTGTTATCTTCCAAAGCATAGAGTCAATTTCTTTTAGTTCCGTTGGCCAACAGTGTCCTTGTCTTCTTGTCCTTTACAACAAAGTTAGTTTCATCAAATTCAAGAGTGCAACGATTATCCTTTGCAAGCTTACTAACTGAGAGTAAATTCTTATTAATCTTAGGGACTACAAAAACTTCCTTCAATTTTAGACCTAATCTAGATGTGTTCCCAACATGTGTTATGTCTAACTTTGATCCATTCCCAATAATAATTTTATCTGGTTCATTGTAGTGTTTAAGATCAGTTAGGATACCTGAGTTATGTGTTATGTGACTACTTGCTCCTGAGTCCACATACAAGGTGTCATCAGCGTTTTGAAGATTAGTGGCAGCCAATGCTTGTGGTAGCTCATCTTCTGCTTGGTAAGAGTAATCCCACCTGTAAAAACACTTAAGAGCAGTATGGTTATTCCTACCACAAATTTGACACGCATCAGAAATTTTTCTATCATGACTTCCACTTGAAAGATTGTTCTGAGGACCAGGTCATTTCTGTTGTTATAGGAACCTGTTCCCTGTCCAGCAGGCTTTAATCATCTTCCTCAGGAATTAAAGTTATTGTTTCCTCTTCGTTGAGAGTAGTTTCCCCTTCCCCTGCCTCTTTGGGCAGAGAATGTCATGTTATGATTTTGTTAAGGCACTTATTCTTCATCCTCCCTCATATCAAAACCCCTAAGAGCATTAACAAATTGATTAAGAGTAGGATACGGTGTCTTATCTAACATGACGGTTGTTCTTAAGACCTAGACCTCTAGCAAAGTTAATCACTTTACTATCCTCATCTACATGCTTGTGAATGGCTGTAAGACCATCACATATGCCTTTGAATTCCTTAATGTATTCATCAATTGATTTAGTTCCTAGCTTCACACTTTGCAGTTGTTGCTTGAGCTGGAACTCCTTATCTTTTGTTGCTTGAAGATATGCTTCCCACATCTCCTTGGAAGTTGAGCAGCCTACGATCTGGTACATTCTTTCTTCTGTCAAGGTGCATGATATCCAACTCCTTAGTAACACATCCTTCTCGCCTGCTGCAGTTTTCTCAAGAGTCTGTCCAGTGGAACAGGTTGCATTAGGTCTTTCTGTGATGAGATAGGTTAATCTCATCACTTGAATCAACTAGGTCATTTGTGTCCTCCATATAAGATAATTCATTGGCTTAAGTTTAATGGAGCAGGACGAAATAAGATGATGAAGTGAAGAGGTCGAAAGCGTGTTGGTAGCAGGGGCCATTGTGGTTTAATAATTTGTTTTTGTTTTTTGATCTAATACGTTAAAAGAGAGGAAAAGCTTTATTGCTCTGATACCATGTGAAATTAGGTCTTAGGCCTAACTCACACCCCAAAAGTTAGCTCAAAGGGAGGAGGATTGCTCAAGCCTTATAAGGAGTTCACCCATCTCATTAACCACCAATGTGGGACTTTTGTCATTCTTTAACACCCCACCTCATGCCCAGTGCTTAGCATCTGATGCGTGGGAAATTTTGATTTTGAGGGCCCCAACATCGGGTGAGACGGGCCCTGCTCTGATACCATGTAGAAATCTCATGTATATGTGAAAAATCAAGGATTGTATTGATGATTTAATGATTGAGTTACATACTCCTTATATAGGAAGAGTCCTATACTAGCTACACTAGGAATTATAGAAGAGAGTCCTATACTAGCTACACTAGGATTCATAATACAACACAAATATATTATATACACCTTATCCTAGTCAACTATATCAGCTTTAGTCGTACAAAGTATAGACTTGTACATAAATTAGGATTTAGTAATCTAATCCTAGTGTAACTCAAACTCTAACTCGCCAGACATCTTTACCGAACCTGTTCCATCGAACCTATTCCTTTGACACGTTCAGCTTCCTTCAACATATTCAACTATTGAAAATGATTGCGCTTCGCGCGCGATTATGAGAGATCTCATTAGATTTACAAAATAATTTCTATAAGTGAAAATTGAAAAAATATTTAATTTTAACCTTTTCATTCATTTTATTTACTATTTTAGTTGTTTTATAATTTCCTCTAAAATTTCATCACTTAAAACTTGGTTTGCAGAAAATCTTTATGAGTATAACAATGTAGCTAGAAATAGAAGAGGTGAGGTAACCGGCATTAATATTTATAATTTTGTCATTTTTTCGGTGGCCCTTTTATCTCATTTTTTTCAAATACAAATTAAATAAATTCATGATTAAAAAAAATAGTCCAATGCAGGCACAATATTAGTACGTATTAATTACCTTCGTAAATGATTTTTAAGTTCACTAAATTTAAGAAATTATTACCATATAAATTTGTTCCAATAAAAAATATTTCATAATTCTACTTACAAAATTAATATGAAAATTTCAAATGACTTTCTATTTCCATAGTACAATTTTCGTATTCGAACATCACATGTGATGGGAGTCAGGAAATCAGTAAGAGGATCTAGACCACCTATTTGGCGCAAGGACTATGTAGTCAAGGCAGGTTTTAGCACTTGTTTGTATCCACTTAGTGCTAACATAGACTATTTTGGACTGTCTTCAAAATATCAAAGTTATGTGTCAAAGTTTTCAACTGAGACTGAACCCTCAAATTACAGAGAGAAGGTGGGTGTTGGCTATGAAAGCTGAAATACAAAATCAAGTATAAGGCAGATGGGGAAGTGCAAAGATTCAAGGCAAGATTAGTGGCAAAGGGGTACAATAGAAAAGTGTGGGGTCCAGTCCATTATGCCACTATTGACTTCAACAATTACTGCACACAATTGTCAATGGTTGGCAAGGTTGGCAAATTGTAGTGGCAGCAAATGTTGAGAAATACAACAATTAAAAATTTTCGGTGGCACAATTTTGACATGTTTTGCAGTTGCGAATTTCTTCTATGAAAGGAGCTCATTAGCTCATTTTTAATGTACACCAAGTTAGAGAGAAAATCCATTTTGAGAGCAAAGTGAGGTATTCCATAGACTATACAAGAAAATAGTCTGTGAAGAAAAATTGAGTGTGAGCGATATTTTAGTAAGGTGAAAACCAAAAGAGTGTTGTTCCTTTTGAGTGTGTAGTAGTCACTTTGAATATTGTATTCGTGGCAACATAGTGTAAAATTATTTACTATAGTGATATCAGTTGCTTCTCTTGGCCCGTGATTTTTCCCTCATTTATAAGGGTTTTCACGTAAAATTCTTGGTGTCGTTATTTTTCCATTTTATTTCCATTATTTTTACCATATATTATCTCTATAACTAATGAGTTTTCTTAGCCTTGAACTTTCTTTTAACACATTTTCTGATACTGATAGTTTAGATTGATTTTTTGAACTAAAAGTGTTCAAGAGAAATGATACAAGTAGAAGATAATGATGTAATGAAAATACTCAATCACATAAAAAGACTTGATTCTTTTTCAAATACACATATTGTTTATAGGAATAATGTTAACAGTTCTGTAATCGTTGCCTCAACCCGACCTGTTTTTTTCAAAATTAAAATTGAGCTCTTTTTTAAGATCAATAATGTCTGAAAGATAGATTGAATGAATTATCTTTATCATCATTTGAAAAAGGATTATTAAAACAAATTGATTATAGAACATTACTAAATGACTTTGCATCTAAAATAGCTAGAAAATTAGATTTTAAATAAAAGTACATATGATAAAAAAGATAAATTAGGGCCCTTCTCTTATGTTTCGCTTTAGGCCCCCAATTTTATTGAGTCGACCCTGCATCTAACGCATAATCGCTATTATTTGTCTCTGGTGTCCAATTACTTCCACAACCTTTCGAAACTGGGAATCCTTGTAATCCATCATTACCTTCATATGAATTGTTTTAAAATGTAGCGAATTGATATCCATAAGGAATGCAACCTTGAAGATGATTGTGAGAGAGATTTAAGAATGAAAGAAATATAAGAGCAACAAGTTGTGGTATCTCTCCTGAAAGTTTGTTAAGCGAAAGATCTAATGATTCGACTAAAGATAAATTTCTAAATGATGTTGGTATATTACCTTCAAATCTGTTATGAGACAAATTTAGCATCCGAAGTACAATGAGAACTCCCAAACTACTTGGAATATGTCCTTCAAATTTGTTACTTGAAAGATCAATAGTCTTGAAAATTATTGAAATTCTAACTAGTTCTGTATTAATCCGAAAAATCATATTTGAAATTTTTTGAGCTATTTATTAATTACGATTATTTAGTTGGTGGTATTTATTAAATAATTATTTTTTTATTAATGGATGGTTAATGGGCCAAGTCCATAATACCGTAATTCACTTTAGACTTTATTGCTGAGGAAACAAATTAAATAACATAAAAGAATAACCTTTAAGGAAGACACAGTTCGGCACAACAAAGAAGATAACCAACTGGATGAGGTAAGAGTTACATCTATGCTTTTATGTATATAAGTAGAGTTAAATTTTATTAAGTATTATGTTATGCGTTGTAAAATAGGAAGGAGAAAAAAAATTAATTGCAAGTTAATGTGCAGTAACGATTTTTCCTTTATTTGGAAAAATAAGGTTTAATGGCCTATCATGATACAGTGATGATCTTGAAGTTGAAACATTGTAATGCGTATATTGTAATGGGTTAGGTTAATTGCACTTCATCGGCCAATATTACTGAAATTGTCTCCAGTTTGGATTTTTTTTCTTGGTTATTACTTTATAAATAAAAAAAATTGATAAGTTTTAGAAATTTAGTGATTTTGCCTCATATGGTCTCGTCATGGATTTTCGTAAACAGTTAGATTTTCGTAGTTAGTAGTTTTTATTTTATCATTATATTACAAATTAAATTTTTGATATATTAAGATAAATAATTAAATATTATGTGTATTATATCATATAAATATCATTAAATTTATGATATTCGAGGATTTGTAACTTAACCCTAGACTTGAAAATTTGGAAGAAAAATTGAAAGAGTTGAGATGTTAATGGATATCAAGATTTAGAAACTTGATTATAGGTTTTTAGTAGTTTTTTTTATGGGTCTAGGCTAGACACGTAGTGATATGGGTGTTGTTAGTTTCAAAACCTTATTGTGATTTTTATTTGAATAGATTGGTTTGATTTGGAAGCCCAACGAAATGGAAAAGCTAAAACCCCAGGGTGATTGTTCGACTATTTGAGGCAAGTGGATTTCTAAACCCTTGTTAAGTGTATGACATTCGTGTATTTTTTTGTGGTATGTGTTTGGGAGTAATGGGACTTGGCGAAGGGTTGAATTGTCCACCTTGACTAATTGTAATGATGAAAAGGGATAATAAAAAGAAATGTGATTCATTGTTTATGTGTGATGGGTTGAGAACGGTACGAGTACCAGTGTTATAAAGGCAAAGTTTATTACTATAGAATGTGGATTGTAATCCGAGAATGCCAAAGTATATGGGCATTAGTTGATATATTATTTACTTGATTTATTAAGTGTGCTTTTTTTCTTTACTGAACCCGTATAATTGTGATAATTGAGGCGATTATATGTCATAGCGAAATTTGATTTATTGAGATGTTGCATCATCCCCTTTATTTGATATCATATTGTGCACATGCATTGACATGAGATTGGGTATGAGTAAAGGTCTAACACGTGGAGATCGTCCGTGTTGAGATCGGTTATGATTATTTGGGCACGTGGAGATTGTCCGTGCGATAGAGAATTTATGATTATAATTTGGACACGTGGAGATCGTCTGTGCGGAATTTGTTTGATTTATGATAGTGTGTTGAGATCGTTCATGTCGGTATATGGACCTCGCGAGTCCCCCATGGGTCATGAACTCTCGATGTATTTTCGAGGAGTATCCTGTATATACGGTTGAGAGAGTGCTTGGTATTTGAGACATGTCATTTTATGGTGTCTTATTGCATTGCATCCCATGACATCCTTCATTCTTTATAATTATGTATTTTATTGGTGGTTAGAAGTACTTGATATTTGGTTACCTCTATTTGATGAACTTGATCTTGTGTGTTGTTGATACTGTGAGTGCCTTTTGGTGGAGGTTGTAATTGATGAATATTGAGCTTGTTGATGAGAATATGGATTGTTAGAATGTTGTTGTTGAGATATGTGTTGGTAAATGGTGAATTGTTAGGTGGGCTGGTTTTATGCAGGTTGTAGTTGTGGAAGTTCGGTTGGGGTGTAAGGAGTACCCGTATTTTGTCTCCTTAGCTTGTGTTTAGAGGTATACTTGATGAGTATCGTGTGGTTTGGTACTCCCCCTTTGCTTCTCCAATTTTTTTGTAGGTTATTAGCCTAGACCTTTGTGATATTTTTCCTTCTCCTTGTCTGAGGTTTCTTATGGAGATTTGTAAGGTAGGTGCTTGTCATTTCAGCGGACCTTCTTACTCCTATTTATGATCTTGTTCTACTCTAGAAACAATGTCATATGAGACTTGCATTTTTCTTTTGATTCAGTTGTAATACTTTAGAGGCTTGTACACGTGACAACAAGGTTTTGGGGATTTAAATTAAGTTGACCTTGTTTTCTGCAGTATTTTATAGTATTAGACTTTTATTCACGTTTTACTTCCGCATTCACTATATTAGTTGGGTTTAGACTGACTTGTCTTGATGGGATAAGCCGAGTGTCATCACGTCCATTTTTGGATCGTGACAAGTTCATACTCCATTCCTTTCGTTGAAACTGTTACAGAATCATTGTAATCTCTCTCCAAATTTACTACCAAGATATGTTAGTACCTTCGTTGTTTGATCAATTGTCCTCATTACTTTCAATTTTTGAAACATACTAGTCGACAAGTTTCCTGTGTAAGCATTGTAAGAGATCTATTATTTGAAACTGAGAAAAAATATTTTCATTACTTGATGCTCTAATTGGCCCATGTAATTTGTTCGATCGCAAGCTTAAAACTTTCAAATTTGGTAAACTTTCAAACCATATTGGAAATGTGCCCGAAATCTTATTAGTGTGCAAGTCAAGATAGACAAGATTAGTGAGATTACTAATTTCAGGTGGGATGGTTCCAGAAAGATTATTCACACTAAGATCAACATATTCAAGAAAAAGGAAAGTCGAAAATAGAAAATCATTGAGTGTACGGATGACACGAGCCCCTTGAATATCCAACTTGCTTACCCTACCATTTAGGCACATAACTCCATACCAATCCTCACATGCATTCGAACTTTGTGTCCATGAAGCCAATAAGAAATTAGTCTGGTTCTTGAAAGTTGCTTTCCATTTTAGGAGCGCAATCTCTTCCTCCTTGGAAGCAAAAGAAATCGTAAAGAGATATAAAGTTATGAGAAATTGAACTATCTTGGAAACCATCATGAAATATATTGATAATATGCTATTTTCTTGGATTTTTTTTTCTTTGGATGAACTTGTGTACGAGTACACATTTATTTATATTGTAGAGATCAGTTTTAAGGTATTGCCAGTCAATGGCAAGCAATCTAATAATAATAATAATAATAATAATAATAATAATAATAATAATAATAATAATAATAATAATAATAATATAATAATAATAATAATAATATTATTATTATTATTATTATTATTATTTATTATTATTATTTTAAAAGAAAATTATCCTATTGGTAGAGATCTTTTTTCAAGGTATTGCTAGTCAATGGCAAGTCATATTATTATTATTATTGTTATTTTAAAAGAGAATTATCCTATTGGTCAATAGTTTGTTTAGTCAGATAAATGAATAGAGAAATATAAGAATTCTCAAATAGTCCAGCGTCATAAATACGAAAGAGTATCATGACTCTTTTGTAAAATAATACTCCCTCCATTTTAAAAAAATAATCTTTTTTTATAATATTTTAATTTTAACTTTTCACGTGATATGTTTAAGGTCATAAAATTAAATAACAATTTTGTACATTTGGTATAACTTTAATTTAGAGAATAATTTCCTTATATAGTCATCCATGTTTGAGAAATTACCTAGTACTAATATTTAGGACTAGAATATCACCCAACATTATATGTTTTCCTCAAAATATACTTGACATAGAAAAAACATTATTCTCTCTCCTATTGAGATGTCATGTCACATTATCCATTTTTCTATTAAAAATTAATTTTTTAAATAACTCATATGTTATATTTAGATAAAAAAATAAAAATAAAATCTTGATTATTTATCAACTTTTAATTTTTTACTTTAGCATATTAAGAGATAGACATTTTCAATTAGATTATTGGATTTATCATTAATTACTTTTTTTAAATCATTTCTCAATTCATTCATTCATTAATTTCTTGAAAGAATATGCAAAGTGTTTACTTTTAATGGAATGTCATATCATATTATTCACTTTTTCTTGATAATTATTTTAATTTTTTTTAAATTATGAACTAATCTTTGAAAATAATAAATCGTATATTTTAAAATGTACATTGACAAATGATATAATTAATAATAACAGTGAATTCAGAATTAAGTAATAAATTATCACTTGATTTAATAAAATAAACAAGTAACAAATGAATAATTATTTATAATGCAATGAATAAATAAAAACGGACAGAGGGAATAGTTGCTAGAAAAAAATCGTAAAAGAATACTTTTGATTTTTAATGAGTACGTGAAAATTGTTCTCTAACAACACTTTTTTTTCCATTCACTTTACTTGTTTTTAAAGTTTACGTTGCACATTCTATAATAACTTGGAGAATGAATAATTTGAAAAATGATTTAGAATAAATAATTAGTGTTAAATTATAATAACAAAATTAACACTAATTTGTTTTAAAATGTTCATTTTGCGTTATTTAATTATTATTTTACCGAGTATATTATATGAGTTGATTTAAAAAAGTTATTTTTTAAAATTATTAGTAAATGAGGAATAATATGACATGACATTCAATAGGAGAGAGAGATATTTTTTGTGTCAAGTATATTTTAAAGAAAATGTGCAAAGTTGGGTGATATTATAATCCTAAAACAAATAAAAATGATATTATGAGGTAATTTCTTAAACATGTATGACTATCTAGGAAAGTTACTCTATGCATTGTCCATTTATCCTTGTTATATCAGATATATCTAATACCTTTTTGTATTATTATATAATTAAATTTTAACATAGGTATTTATAAGATTGTCATGAGCCAAAAAATGGAGGTGATGACACTCGTCTTATCCCACCAAGACAAGTCAACCTAAAACTCAACCATTACAATAAAATGCGAAAATTTCATAATCAACTCAAAAATATCCACAAAATCCGGTTGTCAAGTGTACAAGCCTCTAAAGTATTACAATTGATTCAAAAGAAATATACAAGTCTCAAATGACATTATCTCTAGAATAGAACAAGATCATAAATAGGAGTAAGCAGTGTTGGGTTTTAAAGGTGTAAACAGGAAATAAAGGGATGTGACTCTCCTGAAGGGTTGTCACTTGCCGGAGGGTTGTGACTTTCATGAAAGGTTGTGTCCTTTCTAAAGGGTTGTGACCGTTTGAAAGGTTGTGCCTTTTCCAAAGAGTTGTGACCTTTCTGGAAGGTTGTCTTCTTTCATAAGAGTTGTGACTTTTACCCTTTGTTATAAATAGAGGGGTTGTCTCTCATTTTTCAGCATTGAATTCTTCCCTTCTTTTGCATACATTTCTTATGAAACAAAATCGATCGATCGTGTCTGTGTGTGTGATTCGTTGTTGTCATTTTGAGTTCGGTTGAATTGTTGAAGTTTGAGGTATGCTACTTATTTAATGGCTAATCAATTTTATCTTGGGAGGAGTTAATCTGCAACCTCGGGTACTTGAGGGGATTAAATTTTTTAACGACGTACAGTGCACTCAGATAGTTCTTTGTGTTTTTCTTTCATCTTTTATTATTTTTTTGGTTTGCTAATCTGAATACAAGAGTTAACAAGCTTAAGAAATTTATATTGATGGTATTTTCTGTGTTTTTTTTGTTGGAAAGAAAAAGAAAATTAGTTTATGATATGATTAAAAGAGTTTTAGGATGAATTAGTACTTCCTTAATATGTTTGAGTATATTTTCTATAATAAGTTTTCTTTGCATGGGTATGATTATTTTTATTTTTTTCCCAAGTGCATTGAAGCATTGTACCCCTTCAGTCTTCTTTTCAATAAGAAAAGTTATTTTGTGCATAAAGGTTAAGATATGCGCTTTAATTTTTTTTTCTATATTCTTGATTTTACGTAACTATGAGAAGAAGTAATGAACAAATGTTGTCTTCTAATAATATTTGAACTTGAGTTTAGTTTCTTGTTGAAATTAAATGTCTTCTTGAGAAAAATAGAAATATGATGGAAACTGAGAAAAGGAGGAAAAAAATAGCAAGGAAAGTGACTTGCATGGAATCATTGCTGACATATAGAATATGATTCAATGAGCGTAAAAATTAAGTTCTATTTCTATTTCCCTTGATTATGTTTTTTTTCTATACCTTATAGTTGTGAGATTTATCGCATAAATATTAGGATAGATGGTCATTATGTGATGATTATTACTAATATGTATTTTGTTAAGAGGAATTTTTTTTTTTGTAGTTTTATACTCCATGTCAAATTTGATTGAGTTTGACTTTTGAAGACTAAAATTTTCTGAATTTTGTTACTCATTTGGTTTGAAAAAACATAAGAACTTCCCGAACAAATCAGATTGTGCATTGCTTTGAAGAATATAGAAACTTCACTAATTTGTTAGATACTCTGTTTGAATGAATATTCTGACTTGAAGAGTACAAAATCTTCGTCACGAATATTAAGGCTAAATAATTTAAAAAACACAAAGTCTTCATCGTTATCTAGACATAATGTTGTATTTGAGGTTTCTGGAGATTAAAACATTTTTAATTTACTACTCTGTCTGAATGTGAAACTGATTCGAAGAATATAAAAATTTCATCAGAATTAAAGATTCATTCGGTTACCGATTAGAAGAATATAAAAACTTCATCGTTAAACTAGAAATAAGTTGTATAAAGATTGAATCTTTATTGTTAGTATTCTAAATACTAAGTGATCTGTCTAGTTGTGACAGAAAGGGAAAAAAAGACTAGTAACATAAGATTAGTGATTTTTGTTCCTGCAATGGGTGTTTCTATGGATTAAATCTCCAAAAGATGGCTTCGTGTTGTCAACGTGTATTCTGATGGTATACAATTTGAAAGCATAAGAAAAAATATATGTAAAATAATTTCAAATGCTTGAAAAATATTTTTGAGAAGTATGTGTTGTTGAAATGAATTAGAATACCTTTAAATTGATTTTCACTAACATTTGTGATATGAAGTCAACACCATCTCATGGAGGGAAAAAGTGTTTCAAATATTTTATTGACAATTGCACTAGATGTTGTTATGTTTATTTGCTGAATGGTAAGGATAAAACAATAAAAATATATAGGCAATATAAAGTTGAAGTTTAAATTCAGTTGGATATTTTCATGATTTGAAGTGGTAGATGCGAAGAATATGAATCTTCATTTGCAGAAATATGTTTGGAAATGAAATCATCCATCAAATTACTGCACATTCTCACATCGATATAATGAAATTGTTTAGTGAAAAAATTAAACTTTGAAGAAAATGTTGAATGTCCTATAAATTCAGATTTACCACAAATTTTGTGAGGGTTGCTATCATTATAGCAAAAGAGAACCAAAAATATTATGTTCAGAAAGGGAGCAACAAAAAATTTTGTTTGGTCAGGCTTTGTTGTATCCTGATAGAGAATGTTTGTCTCTCCTTAAAGTATATACAAGCAATAACTCTTGAAAGATAGTGATCTAACAATTTTCAATACAATCTATTCCATATGAGAAATGGAAATGAGGAAATTATTCCCAAATTGGTAAAAATAGGACCTAAAACTGTGGATTGTATGTTCAATTGATATGCTACAAATAGTAAAGCATGTCATGGCTCATATGTCCGAACCGTCGGATAGTTAAGTAAAGAGTCTAACGACCTTGGAATGAACCAAAGGAGAATATACTTAATAAGAGATTCAGAGGGGTAGTAAATGTAAATGGACAAATTACTTTCTTCGAATTTTATTTTGTAATATTTCTTCTTGAAAATGAGTCTCATAAATTCGAAAAAGTTATGCCCTCTATGGACTTATTTTGGAAAGAGGCTGTCAATAGTAAGATTGATTCAATTTTGAGCAACCGTACTTGAGAGTTGGTTGATCTTCCTCCAGGAAATAAGTTTTTGGGTTCAAAGTGGATCTACAAAAGAAAAAGAAAGCTGATGGAATTATTGACAAATACAAAGCAAGACTTCTTGTCATAAGTTTTAGACAATAAAAAAGTCTTGACTATACTAATTAGGATACATCAAATCAGATGTTGATTGCACTAGTTGCGGTGCATGGCCTTCAAATTAATCAAATGGATGTGAAGATATTTTTCTTAAAAATAAAAATTGGAGGAAAAAGTTTACATGGAACAACCCAAAGGGCTTTGTGGTTCCTGGTAAATAAAAGAAAGTTTGTAAACTTGTTAAGTCGCTTTGTGATCTAAAACCAAGCGTCCATATAATGACATGCGAAGTTTGACCAAACTATGTTGGCAAATGAATTCAAGAATGTGATAAATGTTTTTACATTAAAGACATCTAAATCCCAAGGTCATTGTTTGTTTATATGTTGATGACATGTCGATCATCAAAAGAGACATTTTTGACATAAATAATACTAAGCATATGCTAGAAAGTAAATTCGATAGTAAAGACATTGAAGTTACTGATGTGATTGAAAAGGTACTTGACAAGTTCAAGTATTTGGATTTTAATATTGTCAAGACTCCAATAAATGTGAGCTTTGTACTTCAAAAGAATGAAGGCAAAAGTGACTCGCAATTGAATTATGTTAGAGTATTGAGAAGTATGATATATATCATGAAGTGTACACGATCAGATGTAGCATGTGCTATTAGTAAACTGAGTCGGTTCACAAGTAATCTCAATCAAATTCATTGGATGAAAATAAAAAGAGTTTGAGTATTTAAAAACATACTTAACAAACTATTGCTTTGCATTATAACTAGTATTCAACAGTATTGAAAGAATATAGTGATGCAAATTGAATCACCAGGCCAAATAAAATAAAATCCACGAGTGAATATGTAATTACTCTTTGTGGATGAGCACTCTCTTGGAAATCTTCTAAACATAAATGTATCGCTCGCTCTACTATGAAATCTGAGTTTATCACTCCAGATAAGGCCGGTGAAGAAGTTGAATAACTCCAAAATTTCTTGAAAGATTTTTGGCCCAAACTTTTAACTCCAGTACGCATACATTGTGAGAGTTAATTTGCAATAGGTTGGGCATGGAGCACGATGTATAACGGAAGGTATCGTCATATATGACATGGACATAATATCGTTAGAGAACTACTCTCTAATGGAATTATCATATTTGACTATGTAAAGTCAAAGGATAATATGTCAGATCCACTTGTAAAAGGCCTAACTAGGAAGGGAGTTGATAGATCATCAAAGGGAATGGGACTATGGTCGAGGACAAGTCATTGTGGCGGTAACTCTACCTAGAAGACTGGAGATCCCAAGATCTAGGTTCAAGGAGATCAAACAAAGTCATTAATGACGGTTCAACATTGTGAAAATATTTTTTTTATGGTCCATTCTCATAATAAGACAATATTCAGTAAAAAGGATAAAGACATTATGACTTTTTAATGGTTTCTAAGTTTGATACAAGGTATATCAAATGGTGTATCTATGGGATAACACATTTAGAAATCACCTATGTAGGTGTGAAGTGTAAATTGCTTTAAGGAGAATCCGGTAAGGCCAGTTCTCTAAGCACCTATTAACTGATATGTATTCATTGTTGAAACGGACAAAAAATGAGAACCAAAAACAGTTTAAGGGTTGATTGTGTGGATTATGTTGTCTAGGTATACACCAAAACTCCATGGTTCAAAGATATCAAATGTACTGATTGACCGAGTATATCCAATATATGTTCACTACGAAAAGTTTAAAGAAAAACCTACTTATCCAGATGTGATTAACCCTTACTTACGAATCACACAATTTTTCATGCATATGTTTTTAAAAAAATAGTCATTCCTTATTCATGTGGGGTATTGTTGGGTTTTAAAGGCGTGAACATGAAATGAAGGGTTGATACTCTCCTGAAGGGTTGTCACTTTGCCGGAGGATTGTGACCTTTATGAAAGGTTGTGTCCTCTCAAAAGTGTTGTGACCTTTCTGGAAGGTTGTATTCTTTCCTAAGAGTTGTGACATTTATCCTTTGTTGGCTATAAATAGAGAGGTTGTCTCTCATTTTTCAGTATTGAATTCTTCCCTTCTTTTGCTTATATTTCTTACAAAAAAAAAAAATGATCGATCGTGTGTGATTCATTGCTATCATTTTGAGTTCGTTGAAATTATTGAAATGTGAGGTACCGCTACTTCTTTAATGGTCAATCCATTTTATGTTGGGAGAAATTAATCTACAGCCTCATGTACTTGAGGAGATTAAATTTTTTAAGCACACACAGTGAATTCTGTAGACTCAGATAGTTCTTTGTATTATTCTTTCATCCTTTATTATTTTTCTGGTTTGCTAATCTGAATATAGGAATTAACAAGATGGTCCGATGAAATGACAAGCATCTACCTCACAAACCTCCACAAGAAGCCTTGAAATAGAAGAGAATGACAAGTACCACAAAAATCCAGGCTCGTAACCTAAAAAAATTTGTAGAAGTAAAGGGTGAGTACCAAATCACACAATACTCAGCAAGTAAACTCCTAAACACAAGCTAAGGGAATATAATATAGGTACTTCTTACTATCCCAATCGAACCTCCACAACTACAACCTGCATAAAACCAGCCCAACCTAACAATTCACAGTTTATAAAACACATAGTTCAACAACTACACTCTAACAGTATCTCCAAATAACATTATTTTAATGATCTTTATATATTACAATACCCTCACTATTTTACTATGTATCTCAATATCTTCAAACTTAAATGATGATATGATAATTAAATGAAAATAATTAAAGTCAAAACTAATTGCTCAGCACACCAGTGGCAAACTACAAAACAACCTGTTGAAACAACCTATTTTCAATGTTTTAATTTGTATTCCTTGAACCGTGACTAATATCCTAATCATGGTCCAATGAATAGGAGCAGTGACGGATCTAGAATTTTCGTTTAGAGGGTTCGAAAAATAAAAGTATAAATATGTAAATAAGTTTAGAAATGAGACCCTTGAACTTTTTTTGGGTTTAACCACACTTTTAGCACATTTTAAAATGAAAAATAAGGCTAAAAAAGCTTGAAAAACAGAACTGATTTTTTCTTTAAAAAATAAATTGAACTAAAAAAGGAAAATAAATAAATGTTGGCGTAGAGATTCAAACTGGAGGCGACTTAGTATTCAAAGGACTTGCTACTAAGCCATCTGTTTCTATTTGTTATTGAGGGGGTTTAAAATATATGTATTTACAAAAATATAGAAAATTTACTTTATATATATCGTGTATTTTTTTGTCCACCCTCCGCCGCTGATTAGGAGTTAATCCTTATCCAATTATTGGACCATGAATACTTATACACATTACCATTCCAAGTTTAGAACGTCCAACATGTGCAACAATTTTCGATTTCTTTATTATAATTATTTTTCGCTATGGGATTTGGGTTTCTTCTCTTTTACCACCAACATAGTAGTAATCATAATAATATAACCCATACAAATATGCACTATACAAGACTTAGTTGTGATTAGATGATTTACCTGATGAAGAAGAGCGCCTTTTGTTATTGTCTTTTTTTCTGAAATTTACTTTTGTTCATCACTAATTTATGATTTACAAATATTAAATCTTTTGTACTTACATTCATTTTATTTTATTTTTTATAAATTATGGGTTTAGCTCATTAGCCACCTAACTAAAATTATATTATATTAAAATTATTCGTCAACTAAATAATTGTAATTAACAAATAACTCCAAATTTTCAAAAAATGATTTTTCGGATCATTACAAACTTTTTCTTTAAGTTCATTAATATTACAAGTAGAATAATTTTTAATGAATTTTTCACAAAAACATAATAAATTTTTATGACCAGTATTCCAATATAATATTAAATAATTTAGAAATAATCCAAGTTTTTTTTAAAAGAAAATGCAAATAATTTATTTTAGCTAATAAAAGTAATATGTGGCAATGCTATTTGAGTGCTTTCCACTTAATTGAAGTTTCATTTTCTTGTCCTTAAAAGGAAAAAAAAAACACCTAATTTAAGTCCAGAAAAAGACCCTTTCTGTATGAATAATGGAAATTTTGTTGTTTCTCAAGTTATTCCACAAAAAAAGCTACAACACGAAGTCTTTAAATTGAATATTTGACATAAACATCAAATGTGGATAAGGTTTTACTTATTATTTTTAAAAAATTTATGTTTGATATTAAAGAATACACTGTGTATAATTGATCAACTTCTATATATTTTACAACACCAACTCCACAATTGAATGGAATTTTTTTTCTTACTTTTTAAATACTAAAAACATTTCTTTAAATTTTACTAGTCTTGTAGAAATTTCAAAGAGAAATTATTAGGTAGGGAAAATAATAATCTTTCTTCATATACATGCTTCTAATTCAATCTTTCTTCTATGAAATAAATTACTGATCGTGCAATTTATTCATATCAAATAATCAATCAATCCAAAGTTTGGAAAATGTTGTCTTCCTCAAGTCAATGCCCCAAGTCTTACGGAAACGCCAAGTTTGGCTCTATTTGTCTAACAACATAATTGTTTTTCTTGTCCAAAATATGACCTTTATTTTAAAAATAAAACAAAACAAGCAAAACATAAAATTTCCTTATCGTTTGATAGAGTATATAAGATAAAATAATGCATGTACGTATTAACTATGTTTATTGTCAAAACTTTTCCTGGATAAGTTTTCGTTTTGATAATAATCTCATTAAATATAATAGTAGGTTGTTAGGGATGGCGCTAGAGCAGGGCGGATGCGGGGCGGTGTGGGTTTGAGGCTATGCGGAGCGGGGCGGGTTTAAGTGGTTTTTTCCCTAAAACTAATGTGGGGTGGGCCGGTTTGCGATTAGGGGTGTTCGTGGTTAGGTTTGGATCAGTTATTGATTAAAACCAAGACCAAATCAATCTAGTCCGTTTTTTAAATTTTTAACTCCAAACCAAGTTAAACGAAAAAAATAACCGTCGATTTAGTTCAGTTTTTCTGGTTTATTCGGTTTGAAAGTAATCATTTTTTTAGGATGTACGTATCTCGATAGACACAAACACCTAGTACATGAACAATCCAAAAAAAAACTATTGTCGGTTCAGTTAAGTAGTAATAAAATTATCATTACACGAACAAAGTGATTCAATTAAGAGAAAATATGACTATTTTATGTGAAGTAGGGTAGCTAAAGACTAAAATGAATTTTGATGGACTTGGACTTAGGATTGTTATAGTTTGGCTAATGTATTGGGTTTAAGAAAATGATAAAGTTAAAGACTTAAGTTAATTAAAATTTGACAAAATATTTATATTTTATTTATGAGTAATATATAAATAATTATGAAATTTATATATCTAATTAATTGGTTCGGCTGGATTATTTTTGCGTTTTTTATTTAGCAAACCAAAACCAGATCAAATAGTATCGATTTTCATAATTCAAAATCAAACCTACCAAACCAAAAAAATATCGATTTTTCAATCGTTTGGTTTGGATTGCAGTTCGATTTAATTTTTTAACCATAATCATGAACATTCCGGGAGAGGATATATATAATTATAAGCGGGTTTCAAACTTAATTTTAATTTTTACATGTTATAAAAGTCATAGAGCATTATTTATTAAGATAATTTCTTTAAATTAAACTACTAAAATATTGAAGATAGTAAATGAAATTAGTTCAATAAAAAAAATACAATTTCTTACATGTTTTTCAATTGACCTCACAAAAATAAAATTTTAAGCATTATCTATTAAATTAATATAACTTAATGAAAAAAATAAATTTATTTTTATAATTTTATTTTTAGTATCTAACTTAATCAGAAAAAGAAAACATTTTAAAAATTATGTGATGCTGATTGAAAATGAAAAGAAATTATTACGCGGACAAATTAATTTTTTTTAAGAATTAAGCTCAACCCGCCCGCTCAATAACCATCTCTACAAGTTTTTCAAGTCCGAACTCACGACCTCACAAAACAATTGACACACTTAACCAATTGAACTGTGTGCCCCTTTTTAACAAAAGTTAACACTATTATTGTGTATATCTTTCATTTAATATATATATATATATATATATATATATATATATATATATATATATATATATATATATATATATATATATATATATATTGAATTTTTCGATAAAGCAATATCGTGACACCCCTTGGGTCTTCCTAGATTGACCCCTGATTAGTATCTTGTTTGGTAAGCATTAGTTATAAACTTTGGAATCATTTAGTTGGATGTATACGAATAATATTAAATAAAGTTTATTAATAAGTGAAAACTTTATAAATGCCATTTATCAAACTAATATTTTCAAGTTATATCAGTAGTTCAAGATGTAACAATGCAAAATTCAGGTTATAACATTTCATTAAATTTTTTTAAAAAATAATTGTAAAAAATTTGTTTTGAAAAAAATAAAAAGATGTAAAAGGAAAAAAATTGATTTTGAAAGAAAAGAAAAAGATAAAAACGGATAAAGATGTATTAACTAATTTTGAATTAATTGATAATAATTCTTAATTAGCATAAATTTTGGAGATTCAAACTAATTAGGAATCTTTATTTTCCTTTAAAATTAATTTAAAAAATATGATTTTATTCACTTTCTTCAAAGTTTCTCTCTTCGGGTTTTTTCTTCAAAATTCTTGTCACTCACGATTAAATCTAATTATTTTTTGTTTGAAAATCTTCATATTGTTATGATGGACAACTTCATATCTATATAAATAAGTATTAATATAAAAAAAAAGTACATCTAAAGGCTGTAATATTAAGCCTTAAATAGATATGTTGGTGATTTTTCCTTTTATTAATGTGCATTCATAATGCTTGTATTGTTAATACTTGTATTAATTATGCTGAGATTATTTTTTAAGTAATCTTTGATTTAGCATGTTAATAATTTATAAAAAACATTGGATAACTTCAATAATAAAAATATTTCTGTAGAGTAATACACTCCACACTTTTTAGCTTTGAATAATGGAAAATGTTTTGATAGGGATTTAAAAGGTTATTATGTCATTATTAATCTAATACATATACGTGTTAACCGTTTGCATTAAGCGTACATAAATATTTGTGATATTATTAATATACATCTCAATACACAATAAAACGTATAACTGATACAAATTCTCATACTTGAATCAAGAAATGCATACATTTCATCCCAAACACACAACATTTATTGAATACATTAATATCTTACATAAAATTGATATATCATCAAAGTTCATAACATTACATTTCTCATGAGCATTCCACCAAATGTTCCTCCAAGCACCTGCATGTTCGAATTTGTTTATCTATTAGTATCTGATTTTTATTTTTACTCAAAGAGAAAGTTAAGTCTTACTTTTATTTTGAAAAACATAATCCATTTTTATTGCTTCTACTAATTGATTTTGGAAAGAGAAATATGCTTTGGTAGATCATTCAATTACTTGTTGATATAACCAAAGATCAAACAAGAACTTACCTTTGACTTTACTTCTTCCTTATTTGTCGCATAATAATTTTAATTTGTGTTCCAACTTTTTAAAAATTGTTGCAAGCCATTTAAGATTTCCAGTTGAGATCATGATCTATATAATGGATACTCCAATATTACATAATCCACTTCCATATCCCATAAGAGCAGCTTTCCAAAAATCATGATTTAGAAACTCAGAATTGCTTTCTTCATCATCTGACTCATAATCGCTATTATTCGTCTCCCGGTGTCCAATTACTTCCACAACCTTCCGAAACTGGGAATCCTTCTAACCCATCATTACCTTCATATGAATTATGGAAATGTATCAAATTGATGTCCTTGAGGAATGCATCCTTGGAGATGATTGTGAGAGAGATTTAAGAATGAAAGAAATGTAAGAGCAGCAAGTTGTTGTGGTATCTCTCCTGAAAGCTGGTTGAACGAAAGATCCAACGATTCGACTAAAGATAAACTTTCAAGTGATGGTGGTATATTACCTTGCAATCTGTTATGAGACAAATTTAGCACTCGAACTACAATGAGATCTCCCAAACTACTTGGAATATGTCCTTCAAATTTGTTACTTGAAAGATCGATAGTCTTGAAAAGTGTCGAAATTCTATTCGGTTCATACTCCATTCCCTTCGTTGAAACTGTAATAGAATCATTGTAATCTCTCTCTCCAGATTAACCAAGATATGTTGGTACATTCGTTGTTTGATCAATTGTCCTCATGGCTTTCAAATTTTGAAATAGACTAGTCGACAAGTTTCCTGTGAAAGCATTGTTAGAGAGATCTATGATTCGAAGCTCAGAAAACATGTTTTCATTACTTAAAGCTCTAATTGGCCCATGTAATTTGTTCAATCTCAAGCTTAAAACTTTCAGATTTGACAGTCTCAAACCATATTGGAAATGTGTCGTTGAAGTGATTGTCTCCTAAATCAAGAATTTCCAAGTTTTTGCAATTGGCTAAAGATCGGGGGATTTTCCCTTCTAATTCATTGTCATGCAAGTCTAAGCTTCTGATTACACTTCCATTGCTAAATTTTTTTGGAAGAGTCCCATAAAGATTGTTTTGGTGGATATCCAAAACCTCAAGATGACCACTCATGTTGCCAAAACATTGTGGAATTGCTCCCTTCAAATTGTTTCGACCCAAATCTAAAATCCTTAGTGATGTTAGATTGCAAATAGACGAAGGGATATATCACTGAGATTATTATATTCTATTTTCAATACCTCGAGTCCACTGATATTAACTAGACATTGCGGAATTTCTCCCCTCAAGTTTTTTCTCCCCAACTATGCCACTTCCAATTTCATCAAATTACAGAAAGATGAAGGAATTTTCTCAGTAAGATTGTTATTGTGGAGATACATCCATTGAAAGTTTCTCAAGTTGCCAAAGGAATCCGGAATTGAACCAATGAGTTGATTAATATTTAAATACATAGTAACAAGTCTTCCTATATTTCCCAACTTACTTGGAATCGAACCAGAAAGGTTGTTAGAAAAAAGAGACAAAAGATACAACTCATTCAAATTCCCCAAAGAAGTAGGAATAGAACCACTAAGTAAATTAGTAGAGAAATCTAAATAACTAAGAGTCCTTAGGTAACCTATTTCTTCAGCAATGGAGCCAGAAAGGTTATTCTGATAAAGGTACAAAAGAGAAAGGCTGGTCAAATTTCCCAATGAAGCAGGAATAGCACCACATAAAGAATTTTTAGCCAAAACTAGTTCATTAAGAGACCTTAAGTAACCTATTTCTTCAGGAATGGAGCCAAAAAGGTTATTTTGATGAAGGTACATAATAGAAAGGCTGGTCAAATTCCCCAATGAAGCAGGAATAGCACCACTTAAAGAATTTTGAGCCAAATCTAGTTGACTAAGAGACCTTAAGTAACCTATTTTTTCTGGAATGGAGCGAGAAACGTTATTCTGATTAAGATACAGAATAGAAAGGCTGGTCAAATTTCCCAATGAAGGGGGAACAGAGCCAAAAAGGTGATTCTCATTAAGAAACAGACTAGATAAGTTGGTCAAATTTCCCAATGAAGTATGAATAAAACCATTAAGAGAATTAGTACCCAAATCTAGAGAAGTAAGGGACCTTAAATAACCTATTTCGGTAGGAATCGATCCAGAAAGATTATTTTGATAAAGAGACAAAATAGACAAGTTGGTCAAATTACTCAATGAGGCAGGAATGGAACCATTTAAAAGGTTGTCATAGAGGTTAATGTTCTGGAGCTTTGCTAGTGAGCCGATTTGTAATGGGATTGTGCCTGAAATCATATTGGTGTGCAAGTCAAGATAGACAAGATTAGTGAGATTACTAATTTCGGGTGGGATAGTTCCAGAGAGATTATTCACACTAAGATCAACATATTCAAGAAAAGGGAGAGTCAAAAATGGAAAATCATATAGTGTACCGATGACTCGAGCACCTTGAATATCCAACTTGCTTACCCTACCATTTAAGCACGTAACTCCATACCAATCCTCACATGCATTCGAACTCTGTGTCCATGAAGCCAATAAGGAATTAGTCTGGTTCTTGAAAGTTGTTTTCCATTTTAGGAGGGCAATTGCTTCATCCGTGGAAGCGAAAGCAACTGTAAAGAGATATAAGAGAATGAGAAATTGAACTATTTTGGGAACCACCATCAAATATATTGATATGCAATTTTCTTGGATTTTTTTCCTTTTGATGAACTTGTGTAGTGTACACAATTATTTATATTGTAGAGAACTTTTCGTAAGGTATTGCAAGTCAATGACAAGTCAGTATTATTTTATAATTATTATTTTAATAAAATTATATATCCTATTGGACAATAGTTTGTTTAGTCAAAGCATAAGAAGCCAAATGATTGGAGAAATATTATTCTCAATTTAGACGAGCGTCATATATACGACTGATACTTTTTTTTTTTTTTTTTTAAATCTTTTCTAATAGATATGATTGTTATAACAACACATACTCCGTCAAGCAACATAGACTTGGATTTAGTCAAGCATAAGAAGTCAAATAAGTAGGTATGAAATATTATACTTCCCCTGTTCCTTTTTAGTTATCATGTTGTGCTTTTCGAGAGTGATTTTAAAATTAAATTAAATTACATTTAAAATAAAATTTTTGATATTTAAAAACTATACAAACAATATTATAATTGCAATTTTTTTCATATCTATAAGATGAAAAGATACATCTTAATATATTTGTCAAAATTTATATTGTTTAACTCTTAAAAAGAAAATTATGACAACTAAAAAGGAATGCAGAGTGGAACTTGCAAACCGGTCTAGTCATCTAATTTATTTTGCTATCGTTACGTACAAATCACATAAGAGTCGTAGAATAGTTAAGTATAGATGATATTTAATGAAAAATTATATAACTACACAACTTAAATACTATAATCTCTAAAATTCTCTATCATTTAAAAAGTTACAAAAATTCCTTCTCGGATACATCCCTATCCCCTCTCGGATAAGATCATTCCCTCTCAGATACATCCCTATCCACTCTTATATACATCCCTATCCCCTCTTTGATACAATCATTCCCACCCTCAGATACATACCTACCCACTCCCGTATACATCCATCCCATAAAGTAATATGTCATTTATAATGTATTGAACAATCCGAGAGTAATGAAACATTCAAAAAATTGATAATTGAGAAAATTTCTGAAATGAAATGAAATCAACCCCTAAATATATGTGGTTTCGATAATGTAAGTTTTGGGTTTGGGTCGCTCATGTGGACCGATCCAACCCAAGATTGTTTTTCTGAATAAAAAAAAAAAGGAAAAAAAAGAAGATAAATATTAATTTAAAAAGGGGTGAAGTATAAATTTTCTTTAAACTATGGTGAAGTCGAATTCATACGTTAGAAAAAAATTGAATTTGATTATAAATCTAAAAACATATCTTCAATTCTTCAACTTGGTATTCTGACAATGAAGTGTCTTTCATTCTTTGTTGGGGAAACAATCAAAGATGATCAATTTTTTGTTTTGGGTAGAGAATAATTTTTTTCCTCTGTCGTGGATGAAGAAAAGGATAGAGAATAATTTTTTTCTTTGTCGTGAATGAAGCATTTTTTTTTTTTTTTTTTTTGAAGTTTAAAATATAAATATAAGATGAAAAGTTGAATAAGATAAGAGTTGTAAAGGAAAAGAATTGTTTTGGTTTTAAATAATCTTGTACTATTGTTTTTGTATTTTCTTTGTTGGAAGAGGTCAAATAAAAAATAAATATATGTCCTTTTAGAATACATGTTTTTATAATAGTACTATGGAGGACTTAATTTTTTTAAAGAAAGACGTAAGTTGCTTCTTTTTTGCTAGATCTTAATAGTCAATTAAAAATACCCTTTTGTCATATGATATGACATTCATACCAAATTACTTAAGATAGTAAATATTGTACTTGTACAATGATAAGATTAGTTAGTTATAGTGTGTAATGTTCATTCACAGAATTAGTTAGTCACTGTTACTATTCATTCACAAAGTTAGTTAGTTAGTTAGGAGTCACATGTTTGTAATTTCAGCAAATAGTTAGTTAAATATCATTGTGTATATATACACATATATTGTATTGATTACAGTTTAGTTTTTTAGAAACTCAATAATATCTTTTCTCTTCTTCTTTGATTGTTGATGAAAGCTCAACCTCCATTAATGGAGGAAGAACATTGTTTCGCAGCTTGTGCTGTTGTTTCTGTTATGGTATCAGAGCAAGGAAAGTCTTGCTCCTTTCTCTCGTCGTGAGTATTGCATTCGGTTAGATTTGCCAACATTTTCCTCATCGTTTTCTTTTTTCTGATTTTCTCTGAACGATCTCACTATTGTTTTTCGAAATTACTCATTGAGAGTTCATATTCCTAATTCCTCTGTAATTGTATTATTCTTCATCGTCTACTATGGGAGATGCTCCAGCTGACGCAACTACTACTTCAACTCGATTGGATTTCAATAGCCCTTTCTATCTGCATCCCTCAGAGAATGCAGGTACTAGCTTACTTCCTGCTGTTTTTGATGGAACTAGCTACAGGTCATGGAGACGAGCAGTTCTTAGCACTTTATCTGTTAAAAGTAAAACTGGATTTATCAATGGGAAAATTGTGAAGCCAAATTCTGCAGATCCAACCTTCATGTAGTGGGAAAGGTGTGATGACATGGTGACCTCTTGGATTTTAAATTCCCTTTCACCAGATCTGCGAGATAGCTTGCAATACGTCAACAATGCCAAGGAGCTTTGGGAGGAGTTGGAGGATAGATATGACCAAACTAATGGTTGCAAACTCTATCAACTACAAAAGGAGATAAATGACCTTGTGCAAGGTAATTTGGATGTAACTGGTTATTATACTAAAATGAAAAAGTTGTGGGAAGAGATGAACACTCTTGATGTCAATTCTCAATGCACTTGTGTGTGTATTTGTGGTGGAAAAACTAAGATGCATAAGGCCGAGCAAGATAGAAGACTTATACATTTTTTGATGGGTTTAAATGAGGTGTATACTGCAGTACGTGGAAACATCCTCATGATGTCTGATCTGCCAACTATGGAAGCATTTGACATTTTGTCACAAGAGGAAAGGCAGAGGGAAATGAAACCTCTCAGTCAGATGGCTTTGGAATCCACCTCTCTAAATGCTTCTGTGTCATCACAATACAATGGAGGTTCAAAAGGTTTCAATACAAACTACAATTCTTCTAGACGAGGTACAGGCAGAGGTGCAAGCAGTTCCAATACTATCAGTTCCAATACTTTTAGAGGAAATTCTAGTTCTAGCAGCAAGTCAAACTTGTTCTGTGAATACTGTAAAAGAACTGGGCATACCAAAGATAGGTGCTATAAGTTGCATGGTTACCCATCTAACACAAGAAACCCAAGAGGAAAAGGATCAAGATCTGCAGCAAATGTGTATACTTCTGAGGATGATGGGAGCCAGTGTGAAGACACTCTTGAGCAGGGAAGACAAATACCATGGAACTTGTCAAAAGGCCAGTATGAACAACTACTCAATCTTCTTGGGACTCTACAGGTTGGAAATGGAGGTGATTGTTCAGGGAACATGTCAAGTGGAGCTGCAAACCTAGCAGGTATACTTGCTTGTTATTCTTCTATTACTAAGATAGGTGATTTGTCATGTAAATGTGAAAGATTGATTGCTGGTTCTTGGATCATAGATTCTGGAGCCTCTCACCACATGACCTACACAAGAAATACTCGCACAAACCTTAGAACACTGCCTTATCCTTTCTTAATTACCTTACCAAATGGATACAAAGTTAAAGTGACTGAAATTGGTGATGTTTGTTTGAATTCAACGCTGACTCTCTACAAAGTTTTGTTTATACCTAGCTTCAAATTCAATCTAATATCTGTTCATTGCTTAGCTGTTCAACTAAAAGGAATAGTTAGTTTTAACAGTTTTTCTTGCTTACTGCAGGGCCCTTCTCTGAAGAGCCCTCTGGCACTTGGTAAGGCAAGGAATGGTCTATATTTTTTTTGTCCAAAGTGTCACAAATGTCCACCTGCAAATGGTAATGTTGTTTCTTTTGATAGATGTCAACCTGTTTATCTTTTTAACTACTGTAAGTGTCAGTTTTGCTGAATGTCTCTCAAAGTCTTTTCATTATATAGAAAGAATAAATATTACAAATCCCTAAAGATCCGTCATTCCTATCCCTAAAGATCAGCTATTCTATCTCTACAAATCTGCTATTCAATCCCTCCAAATCCACTATACTATCACAATATTTATTACTTTGATTCTACAACAAATCTATATGATCATGCTAATTTATATCACTATCTAATTACATTAATATATACAATTATTTAGATTTCCATCATGCTAACATCCCCCCTCAAATTGATGCCGGTGGATCAAGAAATATCAATTTGCCTACTAGAAACTGATGGCGTTGTCGTACCATAGATTTTGTAAATGCATCAGTTATTTGAAGATCACTGGACACATGTGGAAGAGTAATGACTCCTTTATCTACAGCTTCTCATATATAATGACAATCTACTTCGATGTGTTTGGTACTCTCATGAAAAACTGGATTAGTAGCAATCTGAATAGCACTTGTATTATCAGTATGAAGAAGAGTAGGATGAGATTGAGGAAATCCAATCTCAGCAAGTAATCCACGAAGCCATACAACCTCGGAGCAAGCAGTATACATGGATCGATATTCAGCCTCTGTTGAAGATTTTGACACACGATCTTGCTTTTTACTCTTCCACGATATCAATGACTCTCCAAGAAACATGCACCAACCAGTGACTGAACGACGAGTATCAGGACATCCCGCCCAGTCAGAATCACTAAAAGCATTAAGACGAATAGGAGAACCACTTGGAAAGAACAATCCACGAGTAGATGTTCCTAGAAGATACCGAATGATGCGACGAACAGCCACCAAGTGGAGATGACGGGGAGCTTGCATAAATTGGCTAACTTGTTGCACTGCAAAAGAGATATCAGGCCGAGTAATAGTAAGGTAATTTAGACTCCCAACTAATTGTCGAAACATAGTTGGATCAGGAACAAGATCGCCTTCCTCACGACGATACTTCACATTCAATTCCAATGGAGTATCTACAGAGGAGGAATCTTGAAGACCAGCCAAAGAAATCAGATCCTGAGTATATTTGTGTTGGTTTAGAAACACACCTGAAGCAACATTGTGAACTTCCAATCCCAAAAAATATGTAAGAGTACCAAGATCTTTCATATGAAAAGAATCTTTAAGCTGCTGTTGGAGGCTAGTAATTAGTGAAGAATCAGTTCCTGTGATGATAATGTCATCTACATACACCAAAAGAAGAACATAACTTGTAGATATTTTCCGAAGAAACAAAGACGAGTCATATTTGCTCTGCTCAAAAGAAAATTGTAGCAAAGTGGACCGGAACTTATCAAACCAAGCTCTTGGAGCTTGTTTTAATCCATACAATGACCGCTTCAACTTGCACACATCTGATGTAGGTGATGAGAACAAACCAGGTGGAGGTTTCATATAAATCTCTTCTTTGAGATCATCATGGAGAAAAACATTTTTGACATCCATTTGATAAAGAGACTAGTTTTGTGAAGCAGCAATGGCAATTATAGTTTGCACCGTAGTCATTTTTGCTACTGGTGCAATAGCCTTCTCATAGTCCACCCCATACTCTTGTCTGTTACCAAGAACAACCAATCTAGCTTTGTACCGATCAAGAGTTCCATCAGAATGAAGTTTAATTGAATAAACCGATTTACATCCAATAGGGCGGACATTTGAAGGACATGAAACAATGTCCCATGTGTCATTTTCTTTAAGAGCCAAAAGTTTCTCCTCCATTGCTTTTTGCCAACATTCAAGCTTGGAGGCTTGTGAGTAACTTGTTGGAATAGAGATGGTGGATAAAGTAGAAGAAAAACCATATCGTTTAGGAGTTTGAGACACTCTAGTAGATCGCCGAGGAGGCTCAAGAGGAGCAGGCCTTGAAAAAATCTCAGATTCTGGTTGTAGAGCAGTCTCAGGTGGCGGATCTATTTCAGGATGGGGTAAAGTTGGCCGACGTCGTTCATACACAAATCCTGGTTTGAACCGCTTAGAAGACAATGACAAATCCTCAAAAGTAGGAAGAAAAGGAGAAACAGAAGATGACTCAATATAAGTAGGAAAGAAATACTGATTCTCAAAGAAAATAACATTCCTAGAAACACGAAATTTGTTAGAACTTGGATCATAACAAATAAATCCTTTCTGCGAAGTACTATAGCCCATAAAAGCACATTTAATAGACTGAACAGAGAGTTTATTGCGTTGAGATGGAGGAAGGTGCACAAAACAAACACAACCAAATGTACGATAACTATGATAGCTAGGATGCTTGTGAAAAAGACGATAATATGGAGACTCAAGGTTTAACACTTTAGATGGAAGTCTATTAATCAAATAGACAACAGTAGACACAACTTCAACCCAATATATAGATGGAACAGAGAACTCAATCAATAAAGTACGAGTGACATTGATGTACCGTGGTTTCACGGTATTTCTAATGCTTTTTCCTTAAGTTTAGTGTGTGTCGAAAGCCTTTTTGTGTTGATTTTTATGTAAGTTTCTCTTTGTTTGCAGAAAATCTGTCCAAGGATGAACGCGGGAGTTTTTGAGAAAGAAATGCAGAAAAGACCTACGGAATCCATGACGGTCCGTCGAGGCTGTGACGGTCCGTAGGTGGCATCGTAGTGAAGGGAGAAAGTGCTGAAGGAAAATGGGGAAGTCTGACCAAGTGTGGGATTACGAAAGTTCATGACGGACCGTCATAGTCACGACGGTCCGTCCTGCTTGTTCGTCGTGATGATCAGAGAAGTAGTCCAGTACCCAAATTCCAAGAAGTTCAAGTATTTTGGAACGAAGACCCTCGACGGACCGTCGTGCTTGAAACGGTCCGTCATACCTGTCCGTCGAGGGGATTGAAGAAAGCAACAGAAGAATGTGTGAAGTATGGGACGACGGAGGCTATGACGGTCTGTCACGTGGTCCGTCGACCCAGACGCGTTTGGACAGATTTTTAGTAAATAGAATCCTTATTTGATTAGATTTTGTTTTTATTATAAATAGTTGGAAAAACCTCATTTTTGGGGTTAGACTTTCTGGATAATTTTTAGTTTTTAGTTCTTCTATTATTGTATTGAACTCTCGATTTTGGGAATTAAGATACTTTTTTGGGAATTGATTGTTGTTGGTGATTTTGTTGATTATTCAAGTTAAATTCTGGGAAACTATTCGTTTTCATAAAAGTAAGTGCATGAATTCTTCCATTAACAATATGAATTGTGTAATTATGAACATGGGTAACTAAACCTCATAGCTAGGGTTGTGGGAACCATGGGTGAATAACAAGGTAAAAATCTAACTTAAATAACAATTCTAGAGTGGTGTCTTGCATGTATTGATAATTCTTTCGTGTAGAAGTCTTTTTAACGGATGGCCAACGTTAGAACTCGCCTTAATGCTACTTGCCGGACCAAGGAGGTAGATAATAGGAAAAGAATTATCAACATAGATTTAGTGTAGACTATCTAATAGGCTAGTATTGGTTGGTACGAGTTAATAACTTAGTCAAATACCGAATACGATGTTTAATATGAGGTAAAGATAAGGGTTAGTATAGCAACACACGTAGCCGGACAAAGGTGCGGAGTGAAATTCTCTAGATGCCGGACCAAGGATTTAGAGATACATAACTTATCACTTTACATGCAAGATATTAGGATAGAATTGTTATAGTTAGATTTACCAAGTTAAGAACCTGTGGGGAACACTAAAGCCCTAGTTACTTTTATAATTTGATTTAACTCCGAAAGCTGAATCTGTTAGTTGTTCATTTTTATTTAGTTAATCAGTTTCATTAATTTAGAAATAAAACCCCCCTTTTTGTCTTTTGTTTTCTCAGAAAATAGTTGGCTAAATAATAGTAATAATAGAATAAAGTTAAGTCTGAACTATTTTCCTTGTGGGATCGACCTCAACCTCATTAGTTGGGTTCTTTACTTGATACGACCGCTTTACTTCTTATTTGAGAAGTAAATTTGAGCGTATCAAATTTTGGCGCCGCTGCCGGGGAAAGTAGCTTTTAGATTAACTTAAACTTATTACTAAAGTTTAGTTAATATTTTCCTGATTTTACTTTTTCTGTTGTTTTTGATTTTTTTTTCCCAGAAATAACGTCCTTATATGCCAAATACACGGAGAGGAAGAGAACCCTTATTTCCCTACGATCACGAGTTAGAGCGTACACTATGCAATATGAATCAAAATTTGGGTATAAATGATGATGATCCAAACCAGAACATCCCAGCTCCGGTTGATGGTCATGGTCAATTATTACCTGAGAATCCTGGTCAAGGTGCACAAAGGGGACAAAATCATGCTCCACATCCTCAAGAATACTACAAAGGTTATGATAATAATGCAGATTCTGATGGGCCACTTGTCTTGCCCCCTCTACCAGAAGGTCACACCTTTGTAGTCACTAGTAGTCTAATGCAAATGCTCACGGCTAGAGGTTTGTTTTCAGGACTACTGTCTGAGGACCCACATGCCCATATAGCTAAGGTGAGGGCAGTGTGTAAAAGTTGTGTAGGGAGGCCTGATTTGAATTTGGATGTAATAGGGCTAAGAGTATTTCCTCTCTCACTGACGGGAGAGGCTGCTATTTGGTTCACTGAGAGCCCTTATAACTCAATTTTCACTTGGAACCAACTAAGGGACGTTTTCTTAGCACGTTACTACCCGGTCTCGAAGAAACTAAATCACAAAGATAGAGTGAACAACTTTGTGGCACTACCAGGAGAGTCAGTTAGTAGTTCTTGGGATATGTTCACTTCATTTTTTGAGAAGTGTCCCCAATCACCGCATAGATGATGAGTCACTGAAAGAATATTTCTACCAGGGACAGGATGATAATAATAAAGCGGTATTGGATACTATAGCAGGTGGTTCTTATGGGGAGTGTCCTTATGCTGAAATTGCCGAAAAATTAGAGAAAATCTCCCAGGATAATAAAGCATGGAGTACTAGAAAATTAGATACTGGGAGAAATACTTTTGCAGTGCAATCTACACACAACCCAGCCACAGATGAGATTCGTGAAGAGATGGAACAGATGAGAACCGAGCTTGGGTTGGTGTTAAAACATGTCACTGGGGGTGCAGAAAAGATAAACGCAGTGAACTACTTGCCTAAACTACCACCACCAACTGATGAATATTATTATGAGGAAGATTCCTATACAGTAAATGATCAGACGGGGGATTTCCGACCGAATGCCCAAGGCTCCAATCAGGAGAATTAGCGCCAAGGTCAAGGGAATCAAGGTCGAAACTATGGTAACTACAACCGTGAGGGTAATTATGTCTGTGATGGAAATTACAACCGCGACAACAACTTCAACAGGGGTAACTATGGTAACAGAAATGATAGGAGTGGGCCCTATGTTCCTACTCAAAATCGTGAAGTTGCTCCTAGGGATGTTGGAGGTAGTATGGCGTGAGTTGAGGATATGTTGCACAAGATGATGAGGAGGTTCGATGCTAGTGATGAGCACACCAAAGAGTTAAGGAGTAATGTAGCGGGTACTGGACAGAAAGTCGATACACATGCCATATCAATTAAGCAGCTTGAATTGCAAATGGCTCAATTATCTGCAACTGTGAACACACGGCAACCGGGCACTCTTCCTAGCAACACTGTCCAAAATCCGAAAAATGATGGACACTGTATGGCAATTACTACTCGTGGGGGTAAACAAACTATTGACCCACCTATGCCGTCTATTGTGGAAAAGGTGATGAGAGATAATGATAAAGTGGTAGAGGTTAGTGATGAAGTAGAAGAACTGAAGCGCCTAAAAAGGTAACTCCCATGCCTAGACCACCCCCCCTTTCCTCAAAGATTAGTGAAAAAGACCGAGGATGGTAAATATAGGCGTTTTATAACAATGTTGAAGCAACTTTCTATCAATGTCCCTTTGGTAGAAGCTCTTGAACAAATGCCCGGTTATGCCAAGTTTATGAAAGATTTGGTTACAAAGAAAAGATCGGTCACTTTTGAGGATGATGACATAATGCAGCATTGTAGTGCTATTGCTACAAGGTCTTTAGTGCAAAAGAAAGAAGATTCGGGTGCATTCACTATTCCTTGTACAATCGGGTTATTACATTTTGCGAAAGCATTATGTGATCTGGGGGCAAGCATAAATCTCATGCCCCTCTCGATTTACAAGAAGTTGGGTTTGGGTGACCCAAAGCCCACTGCGATGCGGCTACTGATGGCCGATAGAACAGTAAAAAGGCCTATAGGGATACTCCATGATGTGCTAGTAAAAGTGGAGTCGTTCATATTTCTGGCAGATTTTGTTATTCTTGATTGTGAAGTCGATTTTGAGGTGCCTATTATTCTTGGGAGGCCATTCCTTGCTACGGGTAGAGCTTTAGTTGATATGGAAAAGGGGCACATGAAATTTCGGTTGAACAATGAAGAAGTGACTTTCAACATTTGTAGGTCCATGCGGCAGAGTGGTGAGCTCCAATCGGTATCTGCCATATCCTACAAAGTTGGTAAATCACCCGAGACACAAATAGAAGAATGTCTAGGTGTAGAAGCACTGGCGGTAGTGATGATGAATTTTGATAAGGAATGCATTGAAGAATATGGGTCATTATTCGCTGCTCTCGATCGTGGTAATGTTCGGTTTAAACCAAAGAAATATGAGCTAGACATGAAGAATCGCGAGTCTTCACCCGCTAAACCATCCATAGAGGAGGCTCCAAAGCTAGAACTAAAAGCTCTCCCACCTCATCTCAGGTATGAATTCTTAGGAAACGGTGACACATTGCCGGTAATCATTGCATCAGATCTGAATGAACAACAAGTTGAGAGTTTGGTCAAAGTGCTAAAAAGGTTCAAAAGAGCTATTGGGTGGACCATTGCGGACATTATTGGGATACCTCCTGGTATTTGTTCTCATAAAATCCAACTCATGCCCGATCATAAGCCAAGTATTGAGCACCAGAGACGCTTAAATCCACCTATGCAAGAGGTCGTGAAGAAGGAAATCATAAAATGGTTGGATGCTGGAGTAATATATCCGATCGCCGATAGTAGTTGGGTCTGCCCTGTTCAGTGTGTACTTAAGAAAGGGGGAATGACTGTGGTCCCCAATGAAAAAAATGAACTTGTTCCAATGAGGCCGGTGACTGGATGGAGGGTGTGTATGGATTACCGAAAATTAAATGCATGGACCGACCATTTTCCCATGCCCTTCATGGATCAGATGTTGGATAGACTCGCTGGAAAAGGGTGGTACTGTTTTCTTGATGGTTATTCAGGGTATAATCAGATTTCTATTGCACCAGAAGATCAAGAGAAGACCACTTTTACTTGTCCATATGGGATCTTTGCGTTCAAGAGAATGCCGTTTGGGTTGTGCAATGCACCCGCCACATTTCAGATATGTATGATGTCAATATTCTCCGACATGGTAGAAGATACTATTGAGGTTTTTATGGATGATTTTTCTGTGGTTGGTGAATCATTCGAGCGATGTTTGAGCTATTTATCTGAGGTTCTGAAGAGATGTGAAGACTGCAATTTAGTACTCAATTGGGAAAAATGCCACTTCATGGTCAAAGAAGGTATTGTTTTGGGCCATCGTATTTCAAAAAAAGGCATAGAAGTTGATCGAGCCAAAGTCGAGGTGATAGAGAGACTTCCTCCACCTATCTCTGTAAACGGTGTGAGAAACTTTCTTGGACATGCAGGTTTTTACAGGAGATTCATCAAAGATTTCTCAAAAATTGCACATCCATTGTGCAAACTGCTGGAGAAAGATTGTAAATTTTATTTTGATGAATCCTGTCTTAAAGCATTCGGCGATCTAAAAGAAAAATTGGTATCAGCACCTATCATTATTTCTCCGGATTGGAGCAGTCCATTTGAGGTGATGTGTGATGCGAGTGGGGTTGCCCTTGGTGTGGTATTGGGACAAAGAAGGGACAAAATCCTTCATCCCATTTACTATGCTAGTAAAGCCCTCAATGAAGCTCAGAAGAACTATACAGTAACTGAACAAGAGCTCCTTGCAGTAGTATTTGCTTTTGAAAAATTTCGCTTCTATTTGCTAGGTACTAGAGTTATAGTGTATACTGACCATTCAGCCCTGAGATATTTGATGGCAAAGAAGGATGCGAAACCGAGGTTAATTCGTTGGGTATTACTACTGCAAGAATTTGACTTTGAGGTAAGGGATAGAAAAGGGACCGAAAATCAAATTGCTGATCACTTGTCCCGTTTAGAAGATGAAGCTATGAGAGAGTTGGGGGATAAGAATGATATTGATGATGCGTTCCCTGATGAGCATGTATTGGCTGCCTCACAAGACCTGATTCCATGGTTCGCAGATTTTGCGAACTACTTAGCTAGTGATATTGTTCCATCGGACTTGTCTTTTCATCAAAGGAAAAAGTTCATGTACGATGTGAAGAAGTTCTTTTGGGATGAACCATACTTATACAGGAGCTGTGCTGATGGGCTCATTCGGCGTTGTGTGCCAGAAGTTGAGATGTTGAGTGTTTTAGAGGCATGCCATTCATCACCCTTTGGTGGACATCATAGTGGTGTCCGGACTGCTCATAAGATCTTACAATGTGGTTACTATTGGCCAACTATTCATCAAGATGCTCATGAGTTCACCAAAGCATGTGATAGATGCCAAAGAGATGGCGGCATTTCAAGAAAGCAAGAGCTCCCTCTAAACCCCATTCTTGTGATTGAGTTATTTGATGTTTGGGGTATTGACTTTATGGGTCCGTTTGTGAGTTCTCATGGAATGAAGTATATTTTAGTAGCAGTTGATTATGTATCTAAGTGGGTGGAAGCCATCGCCCTCGCAAACAATGAGGGGAAGAGTGTCACTGCATTCTTGAAAAAGAATATATTCTCTCGATTTGGTACCCCACGGGCAATTATTAGTGATGGGGGATCCCACTTTTGCAACAAATTGTTCAAGGGATTATTGGAGAAATATGGGGTTCGCCATAATGTGGCCACTCCTTACCATCCTCAAACTAGTGGGCAAGTTGAAGTATCAAATAGGGAGATCAAACAGATTTTGTCAAAAACAGTGAACGCTAGTAGAACAGATTGGTCAAGGAGGCTTGATGATGCTCTTTGGGCTTACCGGACAGCGTATAAGACTCCCATAGGTATGTCCCCATACCAACTAGTATATGGGAAAGCATGTCATCTTCCGGTTGAATTAGAGCATAAAGCCATGTGGGCTATGAAGAAGTTAAAAATGGACTGGAACGAAGCTGCAGAACAACGGTTAAATGGGTTAAATGAACTTGATGAATTTCGCCTAAAGGCTTATGAAAGCTCAGCCCTCTACAAAGAAAAGATGAAGAAGTACCATGACCTAAAAATCGAGAAATGAGAGTTTATGATTGGGGATTCAGTGCTTTTATTCAACTCTAGATTGCGCTTATTTCCGGGCAAGCTAAAGTCCAAATGGACTGGCCCTTACTTGATCACCCAACTATTCCCTCATGGAGCGGTTGAGTTGGAGAACAAGGAAGGTGTGCGGTTTAAGGTGAACGAACAACGTCTCAAAATCTATATAGGTCATGCGGAATCGGCAAATGAGGTGATTGAGGCATATCATCTTGATGAAGTCTGAGTAATCGAGTGTCCTCAGTCGTGCCGCGACGTTAAATCAGGCGCTGGTTGGGAGGCAACCCAATATTTATCATCTAACCACTTTATAGTTTTTTATCTTTCCAGTAACGGTAGCATTTTCTATTAATGGGTTATAAATTTTCAGGTAGCACATCTCCAGGAAGTTCTGCAGAAAAATTACTCTGCCACATTTACTGACGGATATATCGACGGACCATCACGCCTGTGACGGACCGTCGCATGACTCCGTCGTGCCAGGTACACTCTTTAGTTTTTTTAGAATTAGGCCACATGCGATGGACCCCATGACGGACCATCACATCTTCGACGGACCGTCATCGGGGTTTCGTCACTTCATTACCTGGCTACCCGACCCGGCTAAAGAATTTTAAACGTTTTTAAACGTTTTAAACCCCCCACCCCTTCATTAATCAGTTTTTCTTTCCCTCTTTCCCCCATTTCTTCCCCTTTCAATTTCTTTCTCTACCCAAATTCCCCACATTCTCCCATTTTCCATCCCAAATCTCCCTTCTTGGTCGGAGTCTGCTGCTGTGCTTCTCAGTTTTCTCGATTGGGTGCCATCACTTTCGTATTGTTTTCTCCTCTTCCAAGGTATGTGTTTCTGAAACTCTACCCATTTACTCTTCTTTCTTTTTAGTTTTTTTTCTTTACTATTAGCATATGGGCCTTTGCTCTTTGAATAGATATTGTCTAACTTAGGTTATTAACTTTACAAAATGCCTGGATAAAACTAGAGTAATTATGGATTTAGACTTGTAAATTTGATAGGTATTTAGGTTAAAGAGCATTAGATAAATATTGGGTCTTTAGGTATGAATCACATGGGGTGAATGTGGCATCCCCAGTTCTGTCTCTGAATGACAGCACGAAAACCCGATGACGGACCGTCGTACCCACGACGGTCCGTCCTGCACAACCGTCGTGACGGTCAGAGACCCCTGTCCTAAGGGTCTCAACACTTTTTCTAAGTGTCCACTGACGGACACATGTGACGGACCGTCATACCTACGACGGTCCGTCCTGTACAACCGTCGTGACGGTCAGAGACCCCTGTCCTAAGGGTCTCAACACTTTTTCTAAGTGTCTACTGACGGACACATGTGACGAACCGTCATACCCACGATGGTCCGTCCTGCACAACCGTCGTGACGGTCAGAGACCCCTGTCCTAAGGGTCTCAACACCTTTTCTAAGTGTCCACTGACGGACACATGTGACGGACCGTCAAACCCATAACGGTCCGTCCTGCACAACCATCGTGACGGTCAGAGACCCCTGTCCTAAGGGTCTCAATACTTTTACTAAGTGTCCACTAACGGACACATGTGACGGACCGTCATACCCACGACGGTCCATCCTGCATAACCGTCGTGACGGTCAGAGACCCCTGTCCTAAGGGTCTCCACACTTTTTCTAAGTGTCCACTGACGGACACATGTGACGGACCGTCATACCCACGATGGTCCGTCCTGTACAACCGTCATATCGGTCAGAAACCCCTGTCTTAAGGGTCTCCACACTTTTACTAAGTGTCCACTGACGGACACATTTGACGGACCGTCATACCCACGACGGCCCGTCCTGAACAACAGTCATATCAGTCAGAGACCTTCCTTCTGATACTTTTTAGTGCTAAGTATTACATGACGGACCGCAGGATGGTCCGTCATACGCACGACGGGCCGTCACCAGGTCCGTCGTGCCTTACTTCTACTTCAGAGCTGTTATCACTAGTTTGAATTTCTGTGTATTATTGTCTCATTTTTTTCTTGTCATGTTTCATCCTTCTATTACTAATGCTGATTCGTTACAGGTACTACCTCTCATGGTACCTAAACAAGATTGCGTTTACGCACGTGGGCGTTCTAAATCTGTCGCCCCATCTGCCCGATTGGTGACAGGCTCTGATGATGAGCATGATCCAGAGTACGTGCCCTCAGGCACTGCTACTACAGCACGAGCTCCACGTGTACCGAGAGCCACGCCCAAGAAGGTGGCGCCCAGCGTAGTCACTGCCTCCCAGTCTGATGAGGAGCGCACACTGACCGGCACCCCTACTGGGTCAGCTGTCCAAGACGAAGGAGCATCTGTCTCCTTAGGAGTTTCGTGGTTAGAGGAAGCCTCCGGGTCCGCAGAAGCCTCTGCCCCCGCCACAGCTACACAGTCTGCCTCGGATAATGAGGCTGACAGCACTGACTCCACCCCTGGCTCACCAACTGGAGTCCCTGCCCCGGTCACCGATCAGCCCAACCGGTGGTGTGTCGACGGGCAATATAAAGTATACTTAGACGCCAAGGTTTTCAATGACAAAGGCGTCATGACACGGACCCTTACACTGGAGAGGCGGGTTCTCACGGGAAGTCTCCCCACCATGCCAGATATTCACACTCTCTTCACCAGACACCAGCTGGAGTGGACGGCTCATTCTTTGGGCCGCTACAGTGAGGAGTTAGTCCGAGAGTTCTATGCCTCTTATGTGGCCAATCTCCGATCACAGATTTATAGGCGGTCTACCCCTGCGAAATAGGCCTCACTTGAGCACGTCCGAGTACGCGGCATACAGGTTGACATCTCCCTACCAGCCATCCGCCGATATCTGTACGGCACGGATGTTGACATCACCAGGACAGCTCTCACCGCCGAGTTCGACTACCGGTGGCAAATTGTTAAAGAGGGCCGGTTCTTACGCGAGCCTTCGCTGAGAGAGACCACCAAGATGTGGATGGCCCAACACTTGTCTATTGATGGAGAGGCTGCGGATTGGGTGATGGAGCCGAAGGGAGCCATCAGGAAGGCCAACTTGACCTTTACGGCCAAGTTTCTTTGGTTGGTAGTCCGCCATTGTCTCTCCCCCACTGCTGCTGATAATATAGTCACATGGGATCGTGCTGTTCTGATGGCCGCCATGATGGCAGGGTTTGAGGTCGATTTCGCTTGGCTTCTCCAAGCGGTCATGCATGAGAGGGCTTTCAAGATCACCACCACTTACCCTTTTCCTTGCATGATTTTCTCTTTGTGCAGATCTGCAGGTGTGCCCATTTGGCACATTGACCAACTATGGACCCCGCAAGGAAATGTTGACATCGGCCTCATCAGGGATGAGGCCAATGAGTTGGCCTCACGTAGAGGGTCCCGCCCAGAGGTGGTCCCACTCGGTGAGAACCTGGCCGATACCATAGAGCATGCTCATGCGGCTTCCCAGGATGCTTCTGCACACACTGACACTACCCCGGTCGAGTCTATCCCGGGTAGTAGCACTGCCCTGAGCTCCTCTCGCACGGCTCCTTCCGCCACTCTGGTCCCAATTGCTAGGGTCCAGAAACTCGAGGCACAGATGGCTACACTTCTGCATCACATCCAGCCTTGGATGCAAAGGACTATTACTGAGGTAGAGGAGCGCATGGAGCGCAAGATGGCATAGCACACAGAGAGGAAGATCGCAGAAGTACATTAGCGGTTAGATGCTTTTGAGTTGCGAGTGCTAGCCCGACCAGCACCTCCGGCGGACATGTCGACCCTTTAGGCTGCGGTTGAGAGTCTGCGGGCTGATCTTGATACGATCCTAGAGGCGAGGGTACCTAAGTCTGAGGCCCCTTCTGCAGAGCCTGCTGATGACACAGTGATGGCTGCTCTTTTTGCCACTTCTGATGTTCCACCACCTCCCCCACGAGAGCATGCCAAGAGACGCAGGGGTCGAGAGGAGGATGAGGCTAGGGCGAGGAAGAAGGAGCGCCGTGAGATGGAGGCTGCGAGGAGAGCCTCGATTGCTACTGAGGAGGCCCGTAAACTGAGGGTTGTAGAGTTAGCTGCCGGGGCGTCTAGCTCCAAGATTGTCGATTTTGTGGGAGGCACTACTGATGGTGCAGTTGATGCTGAGGACATTACTGAGGATGTCCAGACTACGTAGGGAGTTGGTTCCGGTGAACCGGACCAACCAGCTTGCTGATCACCGGGCCTTAGCGCCTCAGGTTTGCTTCACTTACCTTTCGAGTAGTTTAGCTTTTCTATGCATTGGGGACAATTGCATATCTTTTTGGTGGGGTTGGGGTAAATGGAACGTGAGTACTTGGGTGAATTCTGAGTAGCCCAAGTTCACGATCCTCTTTTGGGGTTTTCTTGCCTGTGTTCTTTTTCCCCAAGAGACTGATTACTTTTATTGTTGAACAGGCATGTCATATCTTATGTACATAGTATAAATCTGAAGCATGATGGCTAAAATAAATATGATATCTCGATAATCAAAATGATGCATGACTAGGCATAGTAAGTGATAATTGTGTGGTTTGAAACATGAAATAAAGATACACTACTACTGCATGATCCTGAATCTAAGACTTGAACTAGGTGTCTAATAATCTGGGAATGCAAGGAATGTCAAGTGAGTGTGAGGTGAATTCGAATGTCCACCATCAATACTAAGCTAGAACTTGCCTGGTTAGTCCTGCTAAAAGTGAGTCAAAATAATCAATTAGGAAAGGATCATAGGCCCTTGTTCGAAATAGTCAATCTTGAGCCTAAAAATAACAGAAAACCAAATGAAGTTAATCCCTTTTTGATCCAAATGAATTGAGCTTAAAATAGACCTTTCTTTTTCACCCCAAATGATCTTCTCTGGGAACAATGTGTTGGCCCTGGTCCCTCCTTGGACATGTGCACCTCAGTTTATGCTAAAAGCATAAGTTGAGGGTGGCTAATGCAGAAAGCAACCTTATTTTGGCCCTGACCCAACCATGGGTATTGTGAACCTTGACTCATGGCAAGATCATGAGTTGAGGGTGGCTGTTATAAGGAAAACCCCGGAAAGTGTGGTTGAAAGAATGAAGAGAAAGAAAGAATAAAACAGAAGTGACTAAAAAAAATAAAAAAATATATATGAATAAAAAGCAAAATAAACACAAGAAAAGAGAAAAGTCACGTACACATAAGGATAAGAAAGGGAAAACAGCAAAGTGAAAACAAAATTGAGTAATAGGGTGAAATAAAATGATAACAAGGTGGTTCGGTTAGCCGATATGTCAAGGAGGGCAACATGTCACTAAAGTATACCTAAATACACCCTACCTGACCCTGAGCCTATGTTACAATCTAAAAAAGTCCTATTGTGATCCTAAGAGTTGTATGGCGAACTTGTAGTAGTGAAAATAAGGGCAAGCCTATGGCAATATGTATAAATGAGTTGTGAATTTGTTCTGAGAGTGAGTGTCGAAAAGTGATCCTTATACTCAAACTAAAATCATTGTGTGAAAAATGAGGATGTTATTTGAAGTGAGGACAGGAGTTGCAATACCAGAAATAGTAGCATCTCGGTGAAAAATTAAAGAGGATAGGTATCATTGCGTAGTGAGTCTGGGTCATGGTTTGATTCTACACAAGTCAATGCCTAATAGTGATACCATGCATGAACATAATGAGAATAATCGGGATTGATAGCCAAATGATTGCGGAATTTAAAATATGGATACTTTTGTACAAAGATTTTGTAGTGAGTCAGAGTGCGTCGCTTGAGGACAAACAACGAATTTAAGTTGAGGGTGTTGATGTACCGTGGTTTCACGGTATTTCTAATGTTTTTTCCTTAAGTTTAGTGTGTGTCGAAAGCGTTTTTGTGTTGATTTTTATGTAAGTTTCTCTTTGTTTGCAGAAAATCTGTCCAAGGATGAACGCGGGAGTTTTTGAGAAAGAGATGCAGAAAAGACCTACGGAATCCATGACGGTCCATCGAGGCTGTGACGGTCCGTAGGTAGCATCGTAGTGAAGGGAGAAAGTGCTGAAGGAAAATGGGGAAGTCTGACCAAGTGTGGGATTACGGAAGTTCATGACGGACCGTCATAGTCATGACGGTCCGTCCTGCTTGTTCGTCGTGATGATCAGAGAAGTAGTCCATTACCCAAATTCCAAGAAGTTCAAGTATTTTGGAACGAAGGCCCTCGACGGACCGTCGTGCTTGAAACGGTCCATCATACCTGTCCGTCGAGGGGATTGAAGAAAGCAACAGAAGAATGTGTGAAGTATGGGACGACGGAGGCTATGACGGTCCGTCGTGTCCATGACGGTCCGTCACGTGGTCCGTCGACCCAGACACGTTTGGACAGATTTTTAGTAAATAGAATCCTTATTTGATTAGATTTTGTTTTTATTATAAATAGTTGGAAAAACCTCGTTTTTGGGGTTAGACTTTCTGGATAATTTTTAGTTCTTCTATTATAGTATTGAACTCTCAATTTTGGGAATTAAGATACTTTTTTGGGAATTGATTGTTGTTGGTGATTTTGTTGATTATTCAAGTTAAATTCTGAGAAACTATTTGTTTTCATAAAAGTAAGTGCATGAATTCTTCCATTAACAATATGAATTGTGTAATTATGAACATGGGTAACTAAACCTCATAGCTAGGGTTGTGGGAACCATGGGTGAATAACAAGGTAAAAATCTAACTTAAATAACAATTCTAGAGTGGTGTCTTGCATGTATTGATAATTTTTTCGTGTAGAAGTCTTTTTAACGGATGGCCAACGTTAGAACTCGCCTTAATGCTACTTGCCGGACCAATGAGGTAGATAATAGGAAAAGAATTATCAACATAGATTTAGTGTAGACTATCTAATAGGCTAGTATTGGTTGGTACGAGTTAATAACTTAGTCAAATACCGAATACGATGTTTAATATGAGGTAAAGATAAGGGTTAGTATAGCAACACACGTAGCTGGACAAAGGTGCGGAGTAAAATTCTCTAGATGCTGGACCAAGGATTTAGAGATACACAACTTATCACTTTACATGCAAGATATTAGGATAGAATTGTTATAGTTAGATTTACCAAGTTAGGAACCTGTGGGGAACACTTAAGCCCTAGTTACTTTTATAATTTGATTTAACTCCGTAAGCTGAATCTGTTAGTTGTTCATTTTTATTTAGTTAATCAGTTTCATTAATTTAGAAATAAAACCCCCCTTTTTGTCTTTTGTTTTCTCGGAAAATAGTTGGCTAAATAATAGTAATAATAGAATAAAGTTAAGTCTGAACTATTTTCCTTGTGGGATCGACCTCAACCTCATTAGTTGGGTTCTTTACTTGATACGACCGCTTTACTTCTTATTTGAGAAGTAAATTTGAGCGTATCAGACATCCAAAAGATGACGGTTTTTATGCTCAGCAACCCCATTTTGCTGTGGCGTTTATGGGCAAGAGCGTTGTGATACAATTCCTTTCTCAAGCAACAAATTATTGAATTCATGAGACATATATTCTCCACCAGAATCAGATCTTAAAATTTTGATGCATGTGGAAAATTGAGTCTCAACGTAAGCCAAAAACTTCTTGAATATGGAAAACACTTCAGATTTAGATCAAAGAAAATACACCTATGTAAACCGACTATGGTCATCTATAAATGTCACAAAATACTTGAAATGAGCATGAGAAATTACTGGTGAAATTCCCCAAACATCACTATGAATGACATCAAAACACTTTGCAGCACGACTACCAAAATTAGGAAAAGAAAGAGTTTTACGTTTGCCTAATTTACAAGTAGAACAATCAAAGGAAGTAACTGAAAATTGATTTTTATTTCCCAATAAACCAGAATTGGACAAATGAGACAACACAATAGAATTTGGATGTCCTAGACGTTTATGCCAAACCTCATTCTTAGTAGTGGTAGAAGCAAAAGCCAGAACAGGAGGAATAGAAAAGTGTATAGGAAACAATCTTCCAACTTTAGGTCCCTTCGCGATTATCATCCCCGACACTTGATCCTGCACAAGGCAACCATTACGAGAAAAGTTCACATTACAATTGTTATTTACCAATTGGCCAACCGAAATAAGACTAGTGGAGAGCTTTGGTGATACAAAAACATTCTTGAAAGTTTCAGTAATATCCCCAACCTTGGGAATGGGTAAATTACTACCATTGGCAACCTGAATTTATGTTGGACCATTATACTCACGGATGTTTTTGAGTATATCAGTTGAGTTGGTCATATGATTGGAAGCGCCAGAATCAACAAGCCAAAATTTAGATATTACCTCATTACCTTGTAGTCCCAAAGCTGAAAATGCTGACAAGATCGTTTGTTGTACCATTTGAGGAGTAATAACTTGTCCTACCGAAGATGAGCTATGTGTAGTGGAATTATTTATCCCAACTTGGAAAGCCTTTGCCCTACGGTTTTGAGGACGTGTGGGACACTCTTTGATAATGTGTCCTTGTTGTTTACAATAATTACAGAACTTCTTGCCACAATTGCGAGCAATATGACCATATTTCTTGCAACTGTAGGATTGAGTTCTAGCCATATCCACACCCTTTCCTTTCCCTTGAGCTGCAAATGCAACAGTGACAACATTTCCTTGATGAAAAGCATTTTGTGTGACAAGACGCTGCTCCTCACAAAGTATTCCCTAAAATAGACATCCAACGAGGGAGATGGATCACGACTCATCAAGTTAGAGCGAACACTTTCAAAGTCAGATCGTAATTTCATCAAAAATTGATCTCGCTTGCGTTGTTCTTGAACTCCTTGAATGATGGAGAGAGATTCAGAAGGTATTTTAGCATAAACAATATCAGTAAATTCAGCCCATAAGTTCTAAAATCTAGAGAAATAATCTTGAATAGAGAGACCTCCTTGTGAATACATAGCAATTTCATGCTCTAACTGAAAGCGCCTTGCGCTATGGTCTTGGTTGTAAACCTTTCGTAAATAATCCCACATGGCCTTTACTGTCTTGTATGGCCTGAGATTAAGAACAATAAGAGGGTCAATTGACCCTAAAATCCATGTCATCACCTGAGCATCCTTAACCTTCCATTGACCGAGCTTTTTAGGATCGGTAGGAGTAAGATCGCTTCGATCTATATGTCCCCATAATTCTTTTCGCTGACAAATAGTTGAAATTGAAATTCCCAGGCGGAGTAATTTTTTCCCGTGAAACGAACATGGAAAGACTCAAACTGATATGACGACATGTTTTTGACAAGCTTAGGAAGATAGAAATGCAATGATGCAAAATAACCAGAATGAAAAGAGACTAAGATTCCAAAATGCCTTAACTTCCAAGATACTTAGGACTAACTATTGACTAACAGTAAGCAGAACCAAAAACTTCCAAATTATTTTTGGAAGGAACCACAGATGAAGGACACTAAGAATCAAAGCACTGAAAAAGGCTCTGATACCATGTCAGATTTGCTGAATGTCTCTCAAAGTGAGAGTCTTTCCATTATATAGAGAGAATAAATATTACAAATCCCTAAAGATCAGTCATACCTATCCCTAAAGATCAGCTATTCTATCTCTACAAATCTGCTATTCAATCCCTCCAAATCCACTATTCTATCACAATATTTATTATTTTGATTCTACAACAAATCTATATGATCATGCTAATTCATATCACTATCTAATTACATTAATATATACAATTATTTAGATTTCCATCATGCTAACAGTAAGAACGTTTCAGTTGGAAGTGAATGTCAAGCTTTACCACCAAATGTAAGATACTCTCATGAAATCAATAAAGAGGCTTGTTCTATTGATCATGTATGTTCTGCTGTCAATTCTTCCTCAGATATTAACCATACTCACAGTCATGACACTGAATTTTTATGGCATGCTAGATTAGGACATGTGCCCTTTGTAAAAATGAGAAATATATCTACTATTCCCCTAAAATGTTCCAACAACCCTTCATTTGTACAATATGTCCTATGGCTAGACAAACTAGAATGCCATTTCCTGAGAGTACAATTGCAACCAGCTCAATATTTGAACTACTTCACATTGATTTATGGGGACCATATCATGTACCAACACATGATGGCTATCACTATTTCTTAACCATGGTGGATGATTAGAGTAGATCAACCTGGACATAACTTCTTAGGTGCAAAAGCAATGCATTTCAAACTATAAAAGCTTTTATAACCCTCATAGAAAATCAGTTTCATACCAACTTAAAAACAATCAGATCTGATAATGGGCTGGAGTTCACAAGCACTGAGGCAACATGTTTCTTTCAAGAGAAAGGTATAGTACACCAAAAATCATGCCCTTACACACCACAACAAAATGGTGTGGTAGAAAGGAAGCATAAGTAACTTCTTGAGACAGCAAGAGCACTTCTGTTTCAGTCAAAATTGCCCATGAAATATTGGGGAGAATGTGTACTTACTGCCACCTATTTGATCAATAGACTACCCACAAAACTCCTACAAAACAAATCCCCATATGAGTTATTATATCAGAAGAAACCAACCTACTCACATATTAGAAGTTTTGGATGTCTTTGCTTTCTAACTACATTGAAAACCCATAAAGACAAATTTGAACCAAGGACAACACCCCATATTTTCATTGGATATCCTTACAATAAAAAGGGTTACAAGGTCTTGGATCTGGCTACTAAGAGAATTCATGTGTCCAGGGATGTTTTTTTTATGAAACTATTTTTCCTTTTGTTATTGCTCCAGCTGGTTCTAATTTCAATTCTGTCTTACAGTTCCTTACACATCATTCCAAATTGTCACCTTGCATGTCTAGTAAAACAAACAACCTTATTGATGATGAAATGTTGAATTCTCACACATTGGTTGAAGTCACTAGTGATCATACTCTTATAACTGACAATACACCTGCCACTGAACCTACAGTTTCTACACCCCATGTTGAACCTACTGTCTCTAATATTGGTGATGCTCCTTTTGCACCTAGAAGAACAACTAGGACCCTTCAAACCCCGAGCTATTTAGCAGATTACACTTATTCATTACTCAAACTGCATTCTTCACCACTTATACCTGATGTTTTTGATCCACACACTCACTCACATCATTCATATCTCACCCTGATCATGTATGTTTCACTACACTATGTCCTGATAGTCAGCAGTTAATCAATAATGTTTCATATGATATTGAACCTTCCTCTTATGAAGAGGCAATTTTAAATCCTACTTGGCAAATGGCAATGACACAGAAATTTGATGCCTTGTATGAAAATGATATTTGGGAACTAGTTAGCTTGCCTAAAGGAAAGGATGTTGTTGGACGCAAATAGGTGTACAAGATTAAACACAAGGCAGATGGTAGTGTAGAAAGATTCGAGGCTAGACTAGTGGTGAAGGGGTACACTCAACAAGCTGGAATAGATTATAATGAAACATTCTCACCTGTGGTAAATATGACCACAGTCAGGACTCTGATTTCTTTAGCAGTCAAGAAAGGTTGGAACCTCTATCAATTGGATGTCAATAATGCCTTCCTCCATGGTGATTTAAATGAGGAGGTATACATGACATTACCACAAGGCATGGCAGCGGACAGTAATAACATAGTTTGCAAATTGAAGAAGTCATTATATGGTTTAAAGCTAGCCAGCAGACAATGGTATGACAAGTTGGCCACCAGCCTTTGCTCAAAAGGATACACTCATTCTGAAAGTGATTATTCACTGTTTTATAAGAGAAATGGCCACTCTCTAGTGTTTGTGGCTGTATATGTAGATGATATTATCTTAACTGGTACTGATATGAAAGAGATTGGTTCTTTGAAATCTTTTCTACATGAGAAGTTCAGGATAAAAGATTTAGGGAGGTTGCATTATTTCCTTGGCCTGGAAATATTATACAAACAGGATGGTGTACTCATATCACAGAGGAAATTCACTCTTGACCTCTTGAACGAATTTGATTCTATGCATTATAAATCCACCACTTCACCATTAGATTCCATTGAGAAACTGAAACTCACATAAGGTACACTATTATCAGATCCTACTCACTACAGAAAGTTAGTAGGCAAGCTTAATTTTCTTACTAACACAAAGATGGACATAGCTTATAGTGTTCAACACCTTAGTCAGTTTATGCAATCTCCTAGAGAACCTCATTTGAGGCAGCATACCATGTGCTTAGATATCTGCAACAGGATCCTACATTGGGAGTTTTTATTTCTAACAAATCTGAACTCACCGTCAGTGCTTACTGTAACTCAGATTGGGCCTCCTGTCCTAATTCAAGGAAGTCTGTAAGTGGTTATTTGGTGCTCATGGGTGATAGTCCTATCAGTTGGAAATCTAAGAAACAAGCTACAGTCTCACTATCCTCCAAAAGCAGAATACAGGGCTGTGAGACAAGTAGTGGGTGAAATAGTATGGCTGGAAAGATTACTTGATGAGCTTTCAGTGACATGTTCCTTACCTATAACTGTCTTTTGTGATAGTCAAGCAGTGCACATTGCAAAGAATCCAGTTTTTCATGAGAGAACTAAGCATATAGAGGTAGATTGTCACTTTGTCAGAACCAAGCTGCAGCAAGGATTGATCACACTTCAATACATCCCTACAGATTCACAATTGGCTAATGTCTTTACTAAAGCTTTAACTGGAGTCAAACATACTAATTTATTAAGCAAGTTGTCTGTAAGTAACTCACTTCCAACTTGGGGGTGGTGGTGATAAGATTAGTTAGTTATAGTGTGTAATGTTCATATACAGAATTAGTTAGTCATTGTTACTATTCATTCACAAAGTTAGTTAGTTAGTTAGGAGTCACATGTTTGTAATTTCAGCAAATAGTTAGTTAGATATCATTGTGTATATATACACATCTATTGTATTGATTACAATTTAGTTTTTTAGAAACTCAATAATATCTTTTATCTTCTTCTCTGATTGTTGATGAAAGCTCAACCTCCATTAATGGAGGAAGAACAATGTTTCGCAGCTTGTGCTGTTGTTTCTGTTATACAATGGATAAGATTTTTTTTAAAAAGAAGAAGGATTACTCATTTCAAGACATGTGAAATTTAAAGTCAAAACTTTTTGGGAAATAGACTTTGTATTATCTTCTTTATTTTATAAAGAATAGTGATCAATTGTTTTTGACTATATTATGATTTTAATTATGTGTATTAAAATTGATCTTGATAAATTCGCCTAGCCCTTATGTTCCTTAAATAGTTCCTTGTCTCCAACGAGAAATTTGTGACATATGTTGTCACATTAAATGATATTAACTATATTTTCGTTTTGTTCTCATTTCATATGTGGATGAACGTGCATTCTCAAATCACTCCAAGTGGGAGTTCTCAAAATCAAGTAAAGGGACAAGGTAGAAGAGCAAGTCGTCGTAAGACACATTTTTGAGAGCTTGAAATAATAAAGATTGATGTCTCAAAGGTGGAGAGTGAAATAGAGAAAAGGTTGGAATGCCCTAAGAAAGTGAAACAAAATTTTCTCCATAGAACCCCAAAAAGGAAGCATCACTTCATACCTTGTTATCAACATAAATGTGATTGTGACTTTTTAGGGAGGTAATAATTTCAATTTGGGAAAAGGATCAAAATTATCCCTTAACTTTGTTTAATTAGTTGATTTTACCCCTGCCGTTAAATGCAAGTTATTTTTACCCCTACCGTCAACAAACTTAACAAATATACCCCTCTTTGGATAGAAAACCCCAAATCAATTAAAATTATCCAATTTTTCCTAAATTGCCCAATTTTAACTCAATCCGACCCACTTAATAATATAACCCATTTCTTTTATCCAAATCAGCTTTGTTTTCTCTACCACCACCAATGCCGCCACCCTCTCTAAGATCTCTTCACCACCACCTCTGTCACTACTCTATCTCCACCTTAAACAATCCATTGCCTTTTTAGGTAGCCAGCCTTGTGAATTACTAGTTCAAAGCCTATGATGTGATTTAGTTTAATTTTTAAGAAGATGTGTGCTAACTGGGGGAATCATTTGTTAGCTTCTGCTAAAGGGCAATGTGTATGTACAAGTTCTGGGACGTCCGGAGGGGAGAAAAAATTTATGCCAAAAATTTAAGAAAAGCTTGGGAAGAAGTTTTAGCAACACAACCTTGCAATATCTCTGATAATTCAATTTGTTCCAAATTTGGAGAAGGGCAAAGGAATGTATTTCTTGTCCACCCTAGGAGGATTACCAGCTCTTCCTGTTTTAACAAGTATTTACAAGAGTCCTTATTTCCTTGACAGACATCGTAACTCCTATGCAAACTCACTAGTCCCGCTGAAACCATTCTCTGTCTGGCTGGGTAGAAAATACGAGGAGGTAGAGTAGTGGTAGAGGTGATGGTTTCGGCGGTGGTGGTGGAGAGGTGGTGGCAGAGGTGATGGCTTTAGTGGTGGTGGCGGGAAAACAAAATTAATTTGGATAAAAGAAATGGGTTATATTATTAATTGGGTCGGGTCGGTTTGGGTTAAAATTGGGTAATTTAGGTAAAATTGGTTAATTTTAATTGATTTGGGGTTTTTCATCCAAAGAGGGGTATATTTGTTAAGTTTGTTGACGGCAGGGGCAAAAATAACTTGTTTTTAACGGCAGGGATAAAATCAACCAATTAAACAAAGTTGAGGGGTAATTTTGACCCTTTTCCCTTCAATTAAATAATTCACGGAATAATAGGACCCCATAAAATATAAGTGTGTAGTTGGAGATCTGATAATAGGTTGGAAGCTCATTTAGCCTTTTCTCTTTTAAAAAGGATTTGTGGTTACTTACGGACCCTTATATCCGTCAAACATGAGAGTACAGTTCATGTCAAAGACATTTTGCAATACTTAAAATTTCAAAAACTAAAACATACGGTCAAATCAAAACATAATTTCATAAGTAAAGAAAAATAAAAATACTTCAACAAAATAATAATGAACCCTACGGAAAAAAGTGTCAAAATTATATTATATTAAAGATTTTTTAAAATAATCAAATTGTAATGAAAAATCAAACAAAAATTTTCACATAAAAACATGGTTAATAGTCTTATACATGTATTTCAATTTTCAACTATGGCATTACATCATTTCTGTAAATATTAGCATTAATGTTCAAGATTCACTAACAAGTATCTTGAAGGATATGTGCAAGAAATATTTCATAGCATATAATCTAAAATATAATTTAACATATAATTTTATTAAAATATAATTAAATTTTTTAAATTAGTTTTAAAAAAGTAATTTGAGCGAAAAAATTTGATGTTGTAACTACAACTATGTATAATTTAAAAAGAACAAATACAACTAACAAAGAAAAATATACATGTCATGAAACTTTCACCTTGTTCATCCTTAACAAAATTGTGTTGTCATTCGTTAATGAACTATGTAGGTTTTTTCCTTTCAAATTATTATGATAAAGTTTTATTTTAAAATCATCAAAGAACTGTCTTTTTTTTTCTTTCTGTATTTCTTTAATTTTCCGGTGAAGCATTATCAATAATTTATTCAAAAAAAATCTTATACGTCTTTCGTACTAAAAAAAATTTAAAAATTATTAATTTTAATGAGTCTTTACCTGTGTATGATGTGATTCATATTTAATTAAGGACATGAAGACAACCATTTCATAGAGGAAACATAATGTTAATTTCAATTTTCTTCATGTTTAACTTGCAGTGTTTACATCCTAAATTTAATTGGATAAAATATATTTTTATCGCCGGTAACTTTAATCAAATAACTTTAGTATTTATAAATTTATATAATCTACGCTTTACTCCTCTATTGTACTTTTTGAATTTTCTCATTTTTATTATTGAGAAATCAGAAAAATGTAAAATAAATAAACAAAAAAGAACTAAGGAAGAAGAAGGAAATGTAAAAATGAAAAAGAGAAAAAAGACACCAATTAAAAAGTTTTGACAGGTAAGCTAAAAGGAAATTAACCCTCTAATTTTTCTCTTTTTCATTGCTTTGTCCTCCCTTCTCTCCCTCTAAATTCTAATTCATTCCCAAGACTAAAAAAATTTCTTTTATTTGTTTTTGTAAAAATGTATGTAATTTATTTTATTTTTCTCATTGTTATTTTCTTATCTTATGTCCTTCTCCTCCTGACTTGTCATTAAGATAAACTCTCTATTTTCTTCTACTAATTTTACTTTATCAGAAGTTGTGAATACATTTATAAAATATAATACCTTTATATATAATTACATTCACAAATTTACATAGTTTACATTCTATATATCTTATATAATTAAATACACAAATTTGTGCAATTTACTTCCGAAACAACTTGATTTCACTTTTTTAAGTGTCGTCCACTTTTTTAAAATAATAAAGAGGAGAATTTTTTAAACAAAACAAATAAGATAATACAAATTAAAACGTTTGACATATTATGCAAGAAAATCATTCTTTTAATTTGACTTTGAAATATATCTCGATATAAACTCTTTCTCATAGAATTAAATATACAGACTTATGCAATATTATTGTTAGAATCTGTGCGTCCACTATCAGTCAATGGACCAAGTCCCTTGACACACAATCGTAAATATAACAGACAGTAAATGCAGTAAAAGGACAGAAGAGTTTTACGTGGAAACCTCCTTGCTCAAGGGAGTAAAACCACGACCTGTCTCACAGGATTACCAAAAATCAGTTTCACTAATCTTCACAAGCAATAGGAAACTAGTTACAAAAATGTGAGAAAAAGTTTTTAATCTCACTATCAAGCAATATCACTATTGCTTGATGAGCCTAAGTAGATATTACTCTACTCACTAAGCTATCACCCTAGACAACTTAGAATTTTCTAAGCAATCTCACAGATTGCCCACTAAATCACTAACCTTCTAATGATTTAGAATTTCAGATCAAACCACACTGATTCCTTTATAGATTTAGGATCAGTTTACAATGTAAGATCGAAAGAATATATTCTCAAACAACTACACAATGTACGACTGAGTTTCGGTTGTTCTTGAATGATTCTTCTTCTTGATTTTCTTTAGCCTTTGCAAGAGTTCTTGAATGTGCTTTTTCAAGTTGCAAAAACTAAGGAGCAATGTAAGGAAAAATGACATTGTATAGAAAAGTCACTTTCCTTAAACCCATGCCATTGGTTGGAAAGGTCTGACGTTTCTGACGCAGTTGGGAACTGTGCACCAACCTTTTGTACTTTCTCCAGATGGCAGTCAACGAACACTTCATATTGAGAACCTGGTACCTTCACAAGGTCCCTGAGTTTGTCAAATCATCAAAACTACAAATAACATTTTCCCCCTTTTTGATGATGACAAACCATACACCAAAGCCTGCATTTCTTCCCCCTGTCGAGTAGACACACTCTTTAATTTCCCAGGTACCTTTACAAGGTCCCTGTGGTTTTGTCAAATCATTAAAAATTCAAATAACATTTTTCCTCTTTTTGATGATGACAAACCATACACCAGACTCAATACAAGATCACAAAATATTGCAAAGTTTATTGTTCCCCCTGAATCAGTTATCCACATACCTGCAGTGAACAAGAAAATTTACAAGAACCATAAAGCAGGCCCAGAAATATTTCCTGCTTCCCCCTGAATTACATCTCCCATCTCTGAAGTACAATACTGCTCACATTTTTCACATTTTTCTTTTAAAGTACATCTCCCATTTTTACATAAAAAATTCCCCCTTTTGGCATCATTAAAAAGAGACACAGTAAACCAATATTATCAATAATGTAATCAAGTAAGATCATAGCCTTTTGACAATCAGACATAAAGGAGTAAAAAACACGTTAAATAATTTGCCAGACAAAATAGGAATAGGATTAATAGCAGTTCAGAGGCATTATTCAATACATTAAAATTAAAATAGAGTACAACAGACTGGGTAGATATGCCACATACAAGAACCATAAAGGGGAAGAAGATTGAAAATCGACTATGAAGGAGGAGGCTGATGGGAAAGGGACTGAATGATAAGAGTAAGTCGAGCATTAGCATGATCATTGTCTTTTATTGCTTTATCTTGTAAAGCAACAATTTTGGCCCTCAGCTCTGCATTTTCTTGCTTCAGCTCTTGAATAACCGAGGTACCAGGTCCCATAGTCTGTGCCTTAAGTAGTTCTACCTTAAGAATAACAATTTCAGCATCTCTACTACTCAACCTCATAGTCAATTCTTCCAACTCATGCTTTAATATATCCTGGTTCTCCACAAGTTGAGCCACTTTGCTCTTGGGATTTGCTTTTCCTTCTATGCATTCACATTCAACCAGAGTGGACTCTGAGAAGGTTTGCTTCACTGTACCAACTTTTCCAACACCAAGAGAAATATTAAAGTGTTTGAATACTTTAGTTAAAAAGTGTCAAAAGCCCATACCATGCTTTCCCTTTCTCTCGATGACAGTTTTGTACATGTGTTCAAGCATAAGTCCTGGAAGATCCAGAGGTTCAAATTTGCACAACAGTTCCATGACAAATAGATCATCCGAAGTTGCTGAAGTTCTCTTTTCAGTTCTTGGAAGGAGTATTTTGTTAACAAGCTCAAAAACCAACTAGAATTCACTCTTCATCAGTTTCTTAAATAACCCTGCACACCTGGTAGTTGGGAGTTTAGAACAAGTCGTGACAAATTCCACCGAACAACTTTTTCCAACCACAAACCTGATACCTCCTCAAGGTACTCCAAGAATCTTTCCCAACAGGTCTTCATCAAGATGAACAACTATGTTTTTCACTCTGGTATTTATACTGCCATCTTCTCCAAAAGTAATATTGTAGTAAAATTCACGGACCTCTTCCTCATGAAGGACAGGAGACGTAAAATCGAATAAATGCATCCATGATTGAATTTCTACTATATCATGAAGAAAGTCCATACTTGGCTGATGAACAATATTCATGTCGAATACCCTTCCAGCCAAAACAGATTGTTTACTCAAGTTATCAATAATTTCTTGTTTGTTGATGACATCTTCATTCACGTGCACTTCAGGACCAGGTCCGTGCTCAGACTTTTCAGTTTTTGTTGCAGAAGTTTTTCTCTTCCTTTTTCCTTTCACTACCGCCTTTGTGGATTTTGTTGTGTTGGACTGCTTTTGGACATTTTGTTTCAGTTTTCTTGAACTTTTGTTACAAGACCCACATCAGACTCTTCTCCAGAAACTTCCACCACATCAGTCGGAGGCATTTGGAATTTTGACACTTTGAAGGTTCTTTCACTTTGATTTCTCGCTGTAGATTTGACACTGGCTTTCATAGCATCGGCTAGCATTTTCTTGGAGTCAGATCTAGTAACTGGACGTCGTTTAGGTTTACCCTCTACAACCTTTTCTTTCCCCTTTTTAGAGACATTTTCCTTTCTCTTCTGCAGTGACCACTGAATAGTACGATTAACATCTTCTTCATCAGAAGAATCAGACGAAGGATATCTCCCAAAATCCGGAGTTTTATCAAAAATAGGTTGTGTGTCTCTAATATCGTCATTCATGGGGTTTTCACATTCCTCCAATCTTGCTTCTTCTCTCATCATTGTGAGGCTCTCAATGACCAGTCCTTCACTAGCAGCCAAGATGTTGGACTCAGATGTTTTGCTCTCTGGTAAGTCACCCTCAAAAAGGGTATCTGAAAGCATTTCTATAGAAGGACCAGGTACCGGGGGAAAACTAGGACTATTTAGATCTATAGACTGAATGGGGACGATGGAGTTATCTAAAGGAGGACTGACTTCAGAGGTTGTTGGAACTATTGATTTCGATCCTGAGGGAGATGGGGTATAGAAAGAAACTGGATCGATTTCACTCAAGGATGCAAGCATCTTCCTTGATGAGGATGAGGGTTCCGACATTTTTCTTTTTAAAAAAACAACAGCAAAGAGAAGAGAGAAGATTTTGGTATTTTAGGGTTTTTCAGAACAAAGAGAGAATGAAGAGATTTAGAAATGAGAAGGTTGAATATAAAGAGGAGAAGCGGTGCCAGGTCTATTGATTTGACGTGTCGCTTGGAGTTTCAAGCGATGGGACTAACGGTCAGAATGACGACTGACTGGCACGTAGCAATATCAATGGTCTATTTAGACTAGTTTAAAATTAATGTAAAGAAAGCTAACCTTAGGAGAGACCAGGTCCCATACTGCAATTTAAGCACCATTCCTGAATAGTTCTGACTATGTTTTTGCTTTTGCACATCATTTATGAATGTATACCTGCAATAAGTACAACATTGATCTTACGAGACATATTATTATTAATAGAAAGGATACCTGCATTACAGATTTCTGCCACCAAGGAAATTTCATGCTTGAATAATTCTGGGATTACTTCAAGTTCATCATACCCAACTTCAACCTGTTGCTCTCAAACTGATCTTTGCTTAGAACCTTGGTAAAGATGTCTGCAATTTGTTCCTCTGTTGGGCAATAAGTTAGCACAAAATTCCCGTTTTCAACATTATCTCTTAGAAAGTGATGTCTCACATCAACGTGCTTGGTTCTTTTATGGTGAACAAGATTCTTTTCCATACTGACAGCACTTGTACACATAAAGGAATGGTGTTGATGTGGACTCCAAAATTCCCAAGCTATTGCTTTATCCGAAGAAGTTGGGTAATTTGGAGGCAGCAGCTACACACTCATCCTCAGCTGCAAGATAAAACAAGACCAGGTCCCCTGTTTGCTTTGGATACTTAGGATTCTCTTAGCTGCCTTCAGAGAAGATTCCCTGGGACATGTTCGGAACTGTGCATACATTCCCACGCTGAATACCATGTCCGACCTGATTGCATATGAAAGTTCTTTAACAGTTCCTTTGTATGCTTCCTTTGACAGATTAAGATGCCACTGGAGGTTTGCTTAATCTTGCTTCTCTCAAGATGATGTAGTGCTTCTTGCATTGAGTTAACCCAGTCTGCATCACACAAGGACTCTTTTACATTCTTAGCCTCAATTGATGAGATAAAAGCTGAAAATGCAACTAGATTTCTTGTTTTTGATTCTAGTATGGATTCCAGAATTCAGAGGTGAAATAAGATTATCAAGTGGATGAGATGAACTATGTTTCCATGCTGGCCTTGATTTCAACGGATGCAACTGATCATTGTTCTACTCTTCAAATGAACACCTGTTTCAGTTTTACTTCTTTCACTTTGCTTTAAACTTTTAGAGGTTCACACAGATCCCTGTGCAGCAGCTCTAATACTCTTGACGAGGTCACTTTCTTCTTTGACTTGAAGAAAATTCTGATCTGTTTTCCTTTTACACACACTTCTCAAATTTTATTTTCATAAAATCTTAGTTTTGGTAGACCTAGTACCAGGTCCTTAGGAACCAGCTTAATCAACAAAGATGAGCTCACATGACCTAGTCTCCGATGCTACAGATCAGCATTTTCATTCTGAGCACTTAGACATGTTAGATCATCGCCATGAGATATTTCTAAGTTTGCCAAATGCATGCTTTTACATCTTTCAGTAGTGTGAAACACCTTCTTTGTAGTTAAATTAACCACAGTACACTTCTCAAATGTAAACTTTTCTTCATTTTTCTTGACAGAGATTTGAGACATACTCAGAAAACTGTACTTTAAAGCACTAACATGATACACATTATCAATGGATTCTTGAAGAGTTTTTCAACTTTTCCAACACTTAAAATATACCTTTTTTTAAAAAAAAAGAAAAAGAAAAGAGACACCTCCACTTTGAAGTGCCTTGAGCGAGAGGATTTTTTTTTTTTTATATCAGTCATATGTTTGGAGCATCAACTATCCATGTACCAACATTTGACTGCTACTCCTCTCACTCACCTGCAACAAGAATCACTTAGTAGACTTGGGAACCCATTTCAATTTGAGTTCCCAGAAGACAGATAAAGGAGTAATCAAGGTATTTCTTGCCCAGTGAGGTACATTTAAACTCTTTTTAATCAAGGGTTTTTGAATAGGACCAGGTCCCCCTTTTGAACTTCTTTTCTTTTCTGTGAAATTTGAGAATCTTTCATGCGACTCTCTCCAGGCTGTACATTCACTTTTTAAGTGCCCATTTCTACCACAGTGAACACAAAGCAAGTTATCTGAAACAAAGACATATTTACTGTGAGGATTGAAAGGAGGAGTAATATTCAAACTTCCCAGACCCCTTTTGTTGTAGTTGCTTTGATTTGTCACATTTGAAAGCAGCTTAGAAGATTTTGTCCATTTAAGGGAATTTGCAAGGTCATCCTTAAGTTTAACAATATCTTTCTCTAAGCTTTTGTTCTTTATCAAGGTGAAAACAAGGTTAATCTCTCAGTTTTTCAGTTTTTCTTCCAGCTCAACATGTAGACTAGCAGACTTTCCTTTTAGTTTTTCAGACTTCTCATTCATCAGATACAATTGATTTTTGAGTTCTAGTTTTTCAGATTCTAGAACAATCATTTTGCATTCAATTTGAACCATTTTCTCACCAATTTTATCTTTGTTTTCACTTAGACTTTCAAATCAGCATCCATGGAGTCTCTTTCAGAAGTTAATTCAATCACATAATCAATCATCACATTTGCTAATTTTCTCAGTCTTTTAAAAGAATAAGTATTCAGATTTTGCTTAATATCAAGAAGTGTTACCTGATCCTCAGCATTTTCATCATCTTACTGAGACATTAAAGCAAATATTTCATCGAATATATTATTCTCATCATGAATTGCCACCATTGATGCATTATATGGTTCATCAAGGTCTTCTGACTCACTGGAAGAGTCTCCCCATGCAGCAAGAGCTTTCTTGACCACATGATCAACTGCAGCTTTTCGATCACTTTTATCAAGTACCAGGTCCCTGCATTTTTCTTTCTCACCTCTTGGTCTTTGATAGTCCTTGTTTTCAGCTTTGAGTGATGGACAATCTCTTATAAAATGTCCAGCCTTTCCACATTTGTGACATGTATCATTTGGAGTTGCAGTTCGTGGACCATTTGTACCCTTTCTGAATCCCTTATTTTTTCTCACAATCTTCCGAAACCTTTTAATAAGGTAAGCCATATTATCATCTTCACTGGAGTCTTCCTTAGCCCTGTGTTTCAGGATTAAGGACTTATCCTTCTTGACTTCTTTCTTTGACAAATCATAACTTCGATTCATCTCATGAGTTTTGAGATTTCCAATAAGAGCATCTATTGTCAACACTTTTAGATCTTTTGCTTCAGTGATTGCATCCACCTTGCTCTCCCAGGACTTGGGAAGGATTCGGAGCACTTTCCTGACCTGCTTGCTCATACTAATGGGTTCACCTAGACTTTTTAACTCATTTGTGATTGATGACAACTTTGTGAACATCTCGTGAATGGTTTCATCTTCACTCATTTTGATATTTTCATACTGAGAGGTGAGCATGTCAATCTTTGACTCTTTTACTTGTTCAGTTCCTTCATGGGCTGTTTTTAAGCAATCCCAGATTTCTTTTGCAGATTCACAAGCTGAGACACGATTGAACTCATCAGGTCCTATACCACAAACAAGAAGCTTCTTTGCTTTGTATCCCTTTTCAATCTTCTTCCTATCAACTTCATCATATTTTCGTCTAGGCTTTGGAACAAGCCTAGTGTTTTCACCATCTTTCTCTTCCATCATGAGAATGAAGGGTCCATCTAAAACAATGTCCCATAGTTCACTATCTTCAGCCATAAGAAAGTTATGCATTCTCACTTTTTACCAACTATAGAAATGGCCATTGAAACGAGGGGGTCTAGTTGAAGACTGACCCTCTTCCAGATTAAGTGGAGCAGCCATTCTAGAACAGGAATCACTCTCTTGGTGTTAGCCGGATAGAGAGTACCGACACTGATACCACTTGTTAGAATCTGTGCGTCCACTATCAGTCAATGGACCAGGTCCCTTGACACAGAATCGTAAATATAACAGATAGTAAATGCAGTAAAAGGACAGAAGAGTTTTACATAGAAACCTACTTGCTCAAGGGAGTAAAACCACGACCTGTCTCACAGGATTTCCAAAAAATAGTTTCACTAATCTTCACAAGCAATAGGAAACCAATTACAAAAATGTGAGAAAAAGTTTTTAATCTCACTATCAAGCAACTATTGCTTGATGAGCCTAAGTAGATATTACTCTACCCACTAAGCTATCACCCTAGACAACTTAGAATTTTCTAAGCAATCTCACAGATTGCCCACTAAATCACTAACCTTCTAATGATTTAGAATTTCAGATCAAACCACACTGATTCCTTTATAGATTTAGGATCAGTTTACAATGTAAGATCGAAAGAATATATTCTCAAACAACTACACAATGTACGACTGAGTTTTGGTTGTTCTTGAATGATTCTTCTTCTTGATTTTCTTTAGCCTTTGCAAGAGTTCTTGAATGTGCTTTTTCAAGTTGCAAAAACTAAAGAGCAATGTAAGGAAAGATGACATTGTATAGAAAAGTCACTTTCCTTAAACCCATGCCATTGGTTGGAAAGGTCTGACGTTTCTGACGCAGTTGGGAACTGTACACCAACCTTTTGTACTTTCTCCAGCTGGCAGTCAACAAACACTTCATATTGAGAACCTGGTACCTTCACAAGGTCCCTGAGTTTGTCAAATCATCAAAACTACAAATAACATTTATGCATTTGTGTCCTCTATATTGTTATGCTCAAAGTCTTAAAAATGATGTGTATGCCATATTTTTTTCTTGTCTGATTATTTTTATGTTTTTTTTTTGATATTTGACTTCTTTAATTGAAGTTTTTATGAATCTGTCCATAAGTTTCAACTGTCATTATTTTTTGCCTTCAAATGTTATGTGTAACTCATCACACATGTTCTAATAATATTTATACTTCAAAAAAATATTTATATGAACTAATATGGGATAGCATGTATTGTAAACTAGTTACCTTAAAAGTATAAAACTCTCTAATTTGAATGTTAAATTACTATAATAGCTCCAACAAAAAATAGCACCTATCTTAAAATTCAAATTACAGGAATGCCCTTATAACCTAAATATACTATTTTCTTTGGTAATATAGAAATCGGACGACTACTAAGAGGCGCCAACACTTGATAAATAGAATTAGAGAAAACACCGTTTCAGAGAAAAGTTGCCCTCATTTAGAGTGTGTTTGCATTTTAAGACATCGATAAACATTTCGATCATAAACTCTCAACAAAACTCTTACAGAACACTAATATGGGTGGAAATCTCAGAAAAAAGGAAACATGAATTATAAATGTATATTACTCCCTCCTTCCGACAATACTATTTGTTTTAGAATGTCCAAAAATACTTATCCACTTTATCAAATTAAGGAACAATTTTACACTTAATTCTTAATTTACCCTTATTATTAACTATAGTTCATTTTCTTATTACATTATTATTCAAAGACATTGTACTTATTCTATTCAAAGGATGATATAGTAAAATTAACATTCTATTTATAATTTCTTAAAGAACGTGCAAAGTCAATAATAGATAAATATTATTGGACAGAGAGAGTATATAAGATGAATGATTATTAAGGATTCTACATATAGCTACGATACACGCGCAACACGTGCTGAAAAACTAGTACTACTAAAAATGGAAACAAAAAAAGTTGAAACACCAAAATCATATGTATATATATCATCATCATAATATTATACTAAAAGTATTACCATTTGACCCTTCCACTAAATACAAATATTATAAAATAACTATTTGTTAAATATTAAAAAATACTAATATTATAAGTCATATTTATGGATAGAAATATAAATAAATACTCAAGAAGGTCTTTGCCGATTCCTATCAACATGGTGCATCTCTTAGTAGAGGGGCGTGAAAACTTTGACTGTAGGGATCAACTGACCGAACCTGAGACCAAAGGTAGGCTACTATGCAAGAAAGCCTAGTTTAAAGAGGACGGAAGGTAGAGCGTGAAATATTTTCTTATTATGTACTTCTTTTTGGCTAAGTCTTTTTTCTTTTTTCCGGCTAGCTCTAGCCATAGTAGAGGTCCGAGTAGATTAGACTACTAAGGGCCAGCGTCCAAGGACCTGAAAGACTAGGTTCATCAGAAGCCATCAAGCTAAGCACGAAAGCAACGAGGAGTGTGCTAGTGAGTCCCAAGCGAAGGAAACAAGGACATGAGAGACATAGATTAATTATAGCTCTCTTTAAAATTAAATTCCCATTCAATTAAATCATCAACAAATGTATGTGAATGAATAATCGAGAAATGAAACTTTCACTATTTTAGAGAAGTTATACAGATTTTATTTATTGCTGCACCTTGTAGGCATTACATTTATTGGAATAACATCTCTTAGAAATTGATGGTCTTTTTATTCTCTAATAAATGCAAGGTTGGATTGTCATTTAACCCACATACTAAATTAAAATATTATAAACATTTAATTAATTAAAATATTATAAATATTTAATTAATTAAATATTAAATAATAATCATATCTTATTATATTAAAATATTAAATGTGGAAAAATGGTATGTCAAATGTTGAAAGAGAAAAGTATCCCTAGAAACTTGCTACACATTTTCACCCTTTTAAAAATAAATTAGTTACATTAAAAACTTTTTTGTTATTATTTTCATTTCTCTCCTTTAATATACTAAACACAATTTATATATTTCAAAGTGACGTGACACTCTTTTATGAGAGTATTGTTTTCCATTTTAAAATTAAATTGATATGTTTTTGTACAGTCACTAATACAATGAAGAGTCTAATGTAGGAAATAATAACAAATGTTTAGATTCTACCATATGTTGCCTACCAAGAAATTTTGTATAGATGCGTATATTTTTTATTTTTGTTCTTTTCTTGTTGATTTATGTTGTTATTCTTTCCAGATTCAACAACTTCTCAAATTGAAACAAAAAAAAGAAGAAGACATTTTTGACAAATCTTTTTCTCTTATTCATTTATTTATTATTTTACTTTTTATTTGTTTTAAACATTCACCTTCATGACTCATATCTATCAATCTATTCAATTGCTATTTTTTTAATATTCATAAATTTCATGCTTTTCATATTCATAACCTTGAAATATTTAATTTGAAACTTTAAGATATCTTTTGGTATTTAAACACTTTTATCTATATAAATTCATTTTTTAATTTCATGAGACCACTAACCAAGGTCATCCTTTTCATTCTATAATCAAAGCAATGAAGCGCTTATATAATTATTGTGATACTTGATTCATAATTTAATTTGACTCGATGAAGAAGACTCTTTATTTCAATTGGTCATGGAAGAACTTGTCGAGAAGAATTTGAAAAATTATGTAATTTTTCCCTATATATTGTTATGCTTAAAGTCTTAAATGATGTGTATGTGATATTTTTTTCTTCTATGATTACTTTATGTGTTTTCTTTATATTGGACTTCTTTGATTTAATTGTTTTATGAATCTATTCATCAGTTTCAACTAAAATTATTTTTGGCCTCCAAGAGTTATATGTAACTCATCACACATGTTCTAATAATATTATTACTTTAAAATGTTTTTATACTAATTAATATGGAATACACGTACACAGGAAGTAGTTAAGATAATATTGATGTACCCAAAACCTTCAAATCTCTCTCTCTCTCTCTCTCTCTCTCTATATATATATATATATATATATATATAATATATATATATATATATATATATATATATATATATATATATATTACAAACACATTCTGGCTATACAATGAAATTGAAAAACTTTGCTGTGTTCAAATTATAAAGCTCTTCTATTCAATGTTGAACCCTCTTAAAACAGTAATTGCTGAATGGTGAGTATGAACTATTGAGGGAAAGAGTTTTCCCAAGCGAAAGAAAAAGAGAAAAGAAAATAAAAAGATTCCCCAATAAAATGAAAAAAAACTTCATTCCATTCTAATTTATATAGCTCATCGGCCACCAGTTTAGCTATTTAAAATTGTGAAATTTGTAAGAAATTATTTTAAAGTGAAAAATAATATTTGAAAATTGAACAAGTTGGAAATTCGGGAGAAGCAACACTCTTAGTCACTCTAATTCATTCTTGAAGACAAGTAGAGAAACTGACTTTTTACTTCACTTTTACTTGCTTTCTCAATTAAATGATTCTCTCTGAAGAGAAGTGGACTTCTACCAACTTGACTTACATTTTGCCTTAAGAAAATAACAATTATATCTAGATAATCATGTACCTAATTTAGTGCATGTACCATCACTTAATTCTATTCTTTCCTATTTTTCTTAGAGATGTATTAAACCATACATGTATCCTAGAGCTCCAAGTGACCAACAACAAGGAGATGACATTCTTCCCATTCCAGCTTAGCATAATAGATAGAACAGGATCCAGATGGTTTCCATTCCTCCTCCTGAATGTGAGCTACCCAGCCTTGAAGGCCCGAAAGTTAAGGTATGACTTAAAAATGTAAGAGGTTTTAACCTGTACAGGAACATCTGAGAATGAAAAATTAGAGGCCAATTCTCTTTACTTGAATGGTTTAGCTGAAACATGGTACCATTCATTAGTTTTGAGTAGGGGTGTGGTGACTTGGACCGAATTCAAAGAGGATTTATGTGATAGATTTGATGCGGAACACTTAGATGATATAATGAAGGAATTTAAATGGCTCGAACAAATTGAATCTTTGGTTATATTTCTAGGCAAATTTGAAGATCTTAAGGCTCAAATGTTGGTGAGAAATCAACCTCTTGTTGAGTCTCAATTTATTTCCAGTTTTATGGGGGGTTTAAAAGAAAATATAAGGTTTGATGTAAAGATTTTTAAGCTCAAATCTTTTAGATTTTCTATTGAGCAAGCTAGAACACAAGAGAGGGCTATTGAAGCTACCCTGTGGAAGAACAAAAATACCTTCAAACATGTTAGAAATGCAGTTGTTGTTAAGAGCACTAGTATGTTGCTACTACTTACAAGTTGAGCCTTGATATTTATGAATAGAGGAGGAACAATCACTTATTTTTAGATAAACCTGGCCATCAATGCAAGAGGAAACAACTGAACTGTGGAATATAAGATGTTGAACCTAATCAGGAAGTAGAAGAGGCTAATACAGAGGTTGAGGATATCACTCTGTATATAATCAGTGAAGGTGATATAGAACAAGAGATATAAGAAGTTGTATGCCGAAGTGCACTCTCAGGCAACCATACGAGGGTAAACATTATTTTTGTCAAGGTACCATGAAGAATAGGAACCTGGACATACTCAGAGACTCTAGAAGTACATACAATTCATTGATGAGGGTAATGTTAAAGAGATTGGTCACAAAGTGAGCTAATGTCCTGTCATGACCGTAGAGCATCCCCTATTCGTAACCGGCGTTTTCGTCCATGAAGAGGCCTTAGACAAGCCCTTAGAATTCATCATTGTATCATAGATAGAATAAAAATCGGAAAAATTTAAACTTTTCATTTAAGTTCAACTTCACTTCACATATATCGAAAATAGAACTAACTTGTCTCACGTCGCAATCTAAAACATAAGAGTACGAAAAGTTGGGACTTAACCCTTAAATCATTACAAGTCTTATAAAATGAATAAAACATAGTCCTTGAAATAGGAGAAATAGAACAATGTCTTTCAACATAAGCAAAACACTAAAGCTAGAATCATAGAATTCCCCTCAAGGTCCACTTGTGCAATGTGTAGGTAAAGTCCCATATCCTTACCTACTCTAACACCTCTTAAGTAGTCCTAGTCAGTGTTCATATTCGGGAAACTTCGCCATAACCGACATAGGCCATGTGAGCTACATGTAATCCGGTGTCATCCCCTCACACCTAAAGGAGGGTTTCCTACTTGCCAAGGTAAGACATATACATTCATATAACATCTAGGTAGACCCACTAGCTAAGCTTTCCTATGGGGGCACATAGTTAAGAAACTAGGAGGTTGTTACTAGAAACCCTCTTTTAGCACTGTAGTTTACACCTCATGAGAACATCAGGTGAACCTATCTTCCTTTGTTAAGGAACACCTCTCATTGTCAAGTTCACTCGGTGCTAAGCTAAATTCCCTTTTTGACATATCTTAAAGTCTTCCTTAATATTAATTGATAACATAGGTCTTAAGAGTTTAACCCATCATATAACATGTTCATAGCTCATCGGTTTTAGGATGAGAAAGCCCTTTCATCACAAACCCAACATCCCATGAGATCATTACTTCATAACATAGTCATAAGATGTACATGAGAATTACCTTCAATCCCACATATTAGCACACCTAGCATCATATCACAACGATCATATTCATAGCATGATCATACATTAATAATTTCATCATTCATACTTCAATTAATCAACATTACCAAAGATAGACCAACAACACTACAATAGAATGTTCATGACCTTGAAGAACTTACCGATGGCCTACAAGAAAACCCCTTTAAAGACTTCATCCCAAATCCATGATATATACCCACCAAATCAATTATCATCATCATACAATAGGCAATTATACAAGAACATACTTAATTAAGTCAACTCTAATCATTAATCAATATAATTCAAGAGTTAGGGTTAAGAGAAGAGAGACATTCATGGGTTTTTAAGGAATTAGGTCAAACCCAAACAATACATAATATAAGGCAATTCATGAAGTAATAACACAATTAACAACAATATAACAATTGATATATTCATCATCTTCAACCAATTCACCAAACAAGATCCAAGATTTATGAAATTGGGGAAGAACATGGGTCCAAGGGAAATTCAAGAGAACAACAACAATTACCCATCATTATACACCTAAAAAATCCTAAGTAATCAGAATTCATCATAATAGATTCATAAATTTTGTTTTTCAATGAAGACCCATGTGTAGAGAAAAACATTTGATTTTGGGAGATTTTGAAAATATGATTGAAGGTACCTCTTGGGGAAAAGAATCCCAAGAGTGAAAGAATCCAACCTTAATGAAGACTTAGCCATGAAATTGAGTAGAAAAATTGGAGAATTGATCTTCTTCTTGAAGCTTCAATGTCCTTCAATGGAGGTTTGGGTAGAGAGAGAATTTAGAGAGAGGTGAGAGCAATTGGGTTTTCAATTTGGGGATTTGTTTTGGATGGGTAAAAGTGGGGTAAAACTGACTTAAAATCAATATATACCCATCCCTAAAATACCCAAAACCCCCCTCACTTAGTTGGACCTTTTAATTAAGTCAAACTTGACTTTAATTTTTGGAATTTTTGTCGCGGAACAAGTACAATTTGGTGGATCCATTATGCGACGCGGACATGCTCCATCCATGCACAAGACTTGTTGCCTTGGGCAGCTTGTTGGCCAAATGCTTGGGTACTCCTCAAGGACCCCTAGGATGGTCCTTGGGGGGTCGCACCTGAACGTTTTGACCCTAAAAATATTATTTTACCTATTTGAAGTATTTTTTACAAGTTTTACCCTTCATAAGACACTCCCAAACCTTCACAATACCTAAAAACACCTACTAATTCGATTTCACTAGTTTTCGGATGTCATGATCATTTATTGACGTTTAGGCTCCAATACTTCTAAACTAAGTTGATTACATTAGTCTAGGTATGGAAACACCATTTTAATCATTATTCATTAGGTGAGGCTCTATCCTAGGTCATTGTATTTCAGAGGTATAACATGTCCTCCAGTAAGAATGACAGTTGCTAATAGAAACTATGTCATGTGCACTTCACATTGCCAAGAGTTTTTTGGAAGATGAAGGAAAATCCTCACTAAGTAATTGTGAATTATTCCTTTGGGAGGATGTGACGTACTTGGTAATTATTAAATTACCAACTCACAATCATTCATAAGATAAGTATAAGCAAATATGGAATGTAGTAAAAAAATCTAAACTTATTAAACACACTTTAGTAAAATATGTTCTCAATAATATATTTGAAATCACACTTTCTTTTAAGACATAATTGAGTTTTAGAAATCCACAAAAACGCTTCCATTTTGGTAAAACATAAAGAGAAGAAAAGTTTGATGCTTTAATAAGTACATAGTAAACACATAGGCATTCCAGCTGGATCAAGCTCCCAGAAACCTCGCAAGCTGCCATCCCTTTCTTCTGTGAGGCGAAAAGAAGGAATTCGATGAGAAAACATGAGATGCTCCGATAAACATATTTTCACTACTTTGTCAGCCTTTTCTCCTTCCACTCGAGCCTTGTAGACAGACTTGAATCCTTTTAGCCACTCTAAAAACTTCACATCTACATAATTATTGGAAACCTCCAATATTTCAAAAATCTCATATTCAAAATCTTCTAGATTATTACCTTTCATCAGCTGAGCACTCCAGCTTTTGTATACTGCCCAAACTTCACCTGTTTTGGGGAAGATCTTGTATACACCCTTATTCAAAGGTTCTGCAACTACTACATGTGAAAAGTTGTTGGTTAAAGTATATTTGTTTAGCTTACTATTTAAAAACTTAAATAATCCACAACCAATTGACATTGTTATCATGCCATTGTATTGTACTTTTAGGGAGTGGACACGCATAAGACCATGCCATATGCAACACAAACAGAGGGAGAAGATCTATCTTTTATATCAGCCTATGGTACCGGGGCAAGGAATCTTCATACTGTAAATTGCCCAACATTGACCAATTTGAAATTTATCTGGTGATCTCTCAGTAGCAAATCTGTAAAACTCAGGTTCACGAACCTGATTAGGTATTGGTGCAACCCAATTTTCAACAGAATTTACAGAGTCCATGAAATTAGCTATCGCACTTTGGTTTATGGATGAATAAGAAGCATCTACTTGGGCAATAGGTAAGGAGGTAGGGTCTAGTTCAAATAATCCTTTAAGAACATCATTCCTCTCCATCCCTGACATCTTCATAGAAGGAATTCGATGATAGAATCTAAACATACCCTTTGCTGGAACTAGAAATGGATCTCCTACCCCATGGAAAAGGCAAGTGAATCCTTTTGTTTTATCCAAGTACGCAACATGCACACCAATAGTTTCATTATAGTTTGACAAGACCTCAACAAATTCATAGATGAGACTTTTACTGCCCCATTCTTTTAGGAGGGCCCAAGTTTCTCCTTTCAATGGAAATATATTTATTGCATCATTGTTGTTTCCATTTGTTGCACATATTAAATGTGCAAATATAAGATGATCTTCAATGTGTTCTAAGTTTCCTATTCTGAACCTACCACAAGAAGCTAAAAAGCCCTCATATAGCCATTTGGTTTCATTCAACGACTCTGGCTCTGGCTCTAATCATGTTATACGCAATTTGAATTTCGGAGACAAAATCTCCCTGATGATGCAATAAAATCTAGGCATGCCATCCAAGGTATCATAAACGGCCCATACTTGCCCAACCTTAAAGCAAGACTCATCCTTGTCCTTGTCAAATTGCTAAAATCTGGATATGGATATTCAAATGATTTTGACTTAGTCATTGTACAAAGACCAACACCAACACTTCCATTTGGAGTCTCAATTTCAATCTTTGTGTTTTGGAAGCTCTCTTCATAGGACAAATAATCTTTTAATTTCTCTCTCTCTATTTGGAGTTGCCGCATGAGACAAATGTTGCATCTTAGACTCTTTAGTAGGAAATGGACATCCAACCCCCTTAAATCGCTTACAAGCTTCTTCATCGTCATCATCATCACTTAGATTATCCCGATAATTGATACTATGTCTACGCCGCATAGATCTTATCATATTTTCCTCTTTGAGACACTGGAGATTCTGCCTAGGCAGACGATCACATACTGCCCAATTTTCACTTGATTTTGTTGATGCCCTCTTTCTATTATTTCCCATAATTTCTTCAGCAACACCTTTAGGCTTGATAGCCTTTTCTTTTTTGCAGTCCATCACTAGTTTAGACAATCTATTAATTAATTTTTAATTTCTTTAGAAATAGAAAAAGACAGAGAGGATTGGAAGCAAAGGGAGAGTGAATAAAATTTGCATATATAGGAAAATTGTTAAGATTATGGTAATAGATTATCTCTTGATGAGTAGGATCCACGAGGATAAGTAATTTCCCTTAATTGCTTACAACATTTTATTTGATTTAACTTGATGAGTAGGAGTCACGAGGATAAATTCTGAACTTTATTTGATTTAATTTGATGATTAGGAGTCAAAATGATAAATATTAAAAATTAGTTCTTGCGATATTTTCTTAAGCATTTAATTTGATGAGTAGGAGCTAAGAAAGTAAATTTAAATTTTATTTAATTTACTATTATGAGTAGGAGTAAAGAGGGTAAATTTTGACTTTTAGATCTTTTATTTCCTTAAGCATTCTATTTGATGAGTATGAGTAGGGTTGGTATGTTTGAACATCCTCTCTTTCCACGAAAAGTATGATTTACCTGGATGAAATTACTTTCACCACATTGGCCTTCCCCGGATGATATAGAAATGGTTACATCGTAGTCCTTCAACAACTCAAGTCATCTATGCTGCCTCAAGTTCAAATCACTCTGACTGAAGATGTACTGAAGACTCCGATGATCAATGAAGATCTCCCAATACACCCCATACAAATAGTGATGCCATAACTTAAGGTCAAAGACAACAACCACCACCTCTAAATCATGAGTAGGGTAGTTCTTCTCGTGTGTCAACAACTGCCTAGAAGAATAAGCGATCATCTTCCCCTTCTGCATCAACACATTACCCAACCTGACTCTTGAAGCATCAAAGTACACAATAAGTTCCGCACCTTCCTCTAGTAGAGTCAATATAGGAGACGAAGTAAAAAAGTCTTGAGCTTTTAAAATCTCTCCTCACACTCATTAGACCACTGGAAACTCATACCCTATCGATTCAGTCTGGTCAACGAAGGTTCAATAGTAGAGAAACTCTGAACCAATCATCGGTAATAGCCTACCAATCCTACAAAACTTTGAATCTCTGTTATAGAAATAGGCCGCGTCCAACCTCTAACTTCCTTAATCTTGGCCGGAGATACTCTAATACCCTCCTTATACACCATGTGTCCCAAGAATGCCACAGGAATAAGGCAAAATATACACTTTGAGAACTTAGCTTACAACATCTCTTCCCTCAACCTCGGAAGCACAATCCTCAAGTGTCGAACATGGTCCTCCTCAGTCCTGAAGTAACCAAAATATCATCTATAAAGACAATATAAAAAGAATCAAGGTATGGTAGAAACATCCCGTTCATCAACTCTATTAATGGTGAAGGGGAATTAGTCAACCCAAAGGACATCACTAGGAACTTATAATGCCCATACCAAGTCCAAAAGGCTATCTTAGGGATATATGATGCCCTAATCTTTAGCTGTTGATACCAGGACCTCAAATAAATCTTAGAGAACAATGATGCTCCTCGAAGATGATCAAATAAGTCATCAATATGTGAAAGAAGATACTTCTTTTTTATTGTTACCTTGTTCAAATATTTGTAATCAACACATCCTCATAGTCCGTCCTTCTTCTACACAAACAAATAGGGGCATCCTTTAGGGATACACTAAGGTGAATAAACACCTTACTAAAAAAATCCTACAACTGAACCTTCAGATATTGTAAATCTATTGGAGTCGTACGATAAGGAGTAATAAAAATGTGTTTAGTACCCGACTCCAAGTCAATAACAAAATCAATATCCTTATCGGGAGAAACACCTAGAATATAAGAAGGGAATACATCGAGAAATTCCCAAAAAATGGGAATGATATTCACTGCTGGTGGTTTAATACTAGTGTGCCAAATGAAGGCTAAGTATGACAAACACCCTCTATCCACCAATTTCTGAGCACATGATATACTGTAAGTTCACAATATTTGTGATATAATTCAGTGTGTGTCTAGGGCCATTTTGTATTGAAAATATTGTTTTGTGTGTTATGTTTGCAAGAAATAGGCTTTGACGCAGTTGAGTGAGATGACAGTTGAAAATCTCTAAAATTGCCACCCATGGAAGTGACCTACGGACCATAGGTCCTAGACGGTCCGTCGATGGGTTGGCATAGATAGGAGAATCAGGGAAGTTTGACCAAGTGTGGAACCACGAGCAATCCACGGACCATAAGTTGACTTATGGGCCGCCCTGCACATCTGTAGAAGGTGTTCAAAGAGTTGAAGTTCCAGTACCTGATGAAAATTCTAAGTGTGGAGTGTTAACCAAGTGATGAACTGTGAATTGAAGGTTCCACCTGCTTTGGAAAAGTTCTAAGTGTTAACCAACAAAGAGGAACTATAGACCGTAGGTCGACCCACGGTCCGTAGGTCGAGTCGTCGATCAAAGTTGTGTCCTGAAAGTTTTTTTTTTTCCTTATTTTGTTTGTTTGTTTGTTAGGGCATGTTTTTCTATAAATAGGGTATGTAAACCTAGTTTTTGAGGATTAGACATTACTGTTTACTTTTAGTTCTTGATATGTTCTTGGGAATTAACTTGCAAACTTTGACAATTTGATTTTCGTATTTTGGTTTATAAGAATTTTTCTTTGAACTACAGGTTTCTTCTACTCTAAACATAAATTCATGAATTCTTCTTATCAAAACATGAATTGTGTTTTTCCAAGCACGAGTCCCTAAATCCACAACTAGGGTTGTGGGAAGCATGAGTAATTTACAACGTATGAATAATAACTAAGTAATTTGTGAATAGTGTTGATACATGCATTGATAATTCTTTCCCTTAGAAGTCTTTTTAACGAGTCCACGCATTAGAAATCGCCTTGTTTCAAGTTGCCTGACTAAGGAGGTAGTTAATAAGAAAAGAATTATCAACAGAAATTTAGTGTGATACTATCTAATAGTCTAATATCAATTGGTGCGAGGGTGAAAACTAAGACATACATTGATGTGATGTCTAATTTGAGGTAAATGTAAGGTTAGTAAATTATACACATGTAGCCAGACCAAGGTGCACATTGAATATTTGGAGGAATAATCACTTAGGGATACATATCTTATGCATATAAAACACTAAGAAAGTATTACTATTATTAGGATTACCGCGTTAAGAGCTTATCGGGGATAGATACACCATAATTTCTCTCTCTTATTTATAACTCAAGGTCTGAATCTTGCTCACTTTTTACTTAAAAAACAATTGGTTATTTGTTTACAACCCCCCCCCCCCTCTTTAATACTTGTCTCAAAAATAGTTTGACTAAATATAATCGTAAGTTAAGTTTAAGTCTTAATTATATTTCTCGTGCGATCAACCCCAACCTCCAAGTTGGGTTCTTTACTTGATAACGATTGCTCATACTTCTTCAGGGAAGTATAATTTGAGTGTATCAAATTTTGACACCGCTGCCGGGGATCGAACTCGGGTCACTCGCATGACAGACGGGAATACTTACCACTATCAAATTCAGGCATCGGTGATGGTATATTAGACTTTTAGATTAAGTTAACTATATTTTTAAAATTTTGTCAATTATTTTCTAATTTAATGTTTTCTTTTCTTTTTTTTCCCTTCAAGTTTCACTCTAGTGTATGACAAGTACACGGAGTCGAGGAGAACCATTGACCCCATATGATCCAGAGTTGAGCAAAACTTTGCGAAATATGAATAATTAAGGGGTCCAAAGTAATCATTCATAGAGGAGCATGTAGAACAAATGAATGATGAGAATGCTCGGGATCGTGGTGGAGATCTACTGAGAGATGCACTTAGGGTGTATAATCTACAAGAACCAATGTTGCGTGATAACTACATGGTCGACTTCAACACCGTTGAATTTGAAAAACCTACTTTTGTCCTACCTCTACCTCCAGGGCATACATTGGTGGTGACTAGCAGTCTGATGCAGTGCTTACAACAAGGGGATTGGTTTTTGGTATGGCTTCGGAAGATCCGCATGGTCATATGGTCAAGTTGTGGAGTATCTCCAAGAGTTGTGTAGGACGACCAAAATTGGATATGAACATCATAGGGTTGATATTCTTCAATTTATCATTGACCGAAGATACTACGGTGTGGTTTTATGAGTTTCCATACAACTCGATTCATACATGAACCAATTGCACAAGGTGTTCATGGCAAAGTATTTTCCATTTTCCAATAAGCTGAATCACAAGGACAAACTAAATAACTTTGTAGCATTACCTGGAGAGTTTGTGAGTAGTTGATGGAGTAGGTTTCCTGCATTCATAAGAAGTGTTCAGAATCACTGAATTAATGATGAGTCACTAAAAGGAGTACTTCTACAGAGGTCAGGATAACAATAACAAGACTGTACTGGATACTATTACTGGGATCATATGGTGAGTGAACCTTTGAGGAGATCACTGCGAAATCGGAGATGATCTCAGAAAATAATAAAGCATGGAGAACTACAAAGTTGGACACCCAAAGAAACACTTTTACAGTTCAAGCTGCACCTAGTCAATCTGCCGATGACATTCGTGAGGAGATGGCTCAAACAAGGACAAAACTTGGGTTAGGGTTGAAGCTGTGAGCAGAGGTATAGAAAAGGTGAATGCAGTAAACTACTTGGCTAGAACTCCACCATCACTAGTTGAGGAATGCTACTATGAAGAGGATTCTTATTTGGTGAATGATCATATAAGGGTTTCTGAGCCAACGTCCAAGGTTCCAACTCGGATAATTGGTGCTAAGGGAAAGAAAACCAAGGTTGGAATTATGGTAACTACAACCAAGAGAGTAACTATGTCAGAGATAGTAACTACAATCGCGACAAAAACTACAACTAGAACAACTAGGGAAAAATAAATGATAGAGTTGGGCCTGATGTTCCACCTGCATATCTGGAATCTGGTAATAGGAACCTAGGGTAGTATGTCACTTATTGAGGATATGATGCAGAAGATGATGAAGAGGTTTGATATGACTAATGAGAATGTGAAAGAGATGCGAAACGACTTGTCTGGATAGTCAAAAAGTTGATACCCATGCAGTGTCGATTAAGCAAATTGAGTAGAAGATGAATTAGTTGTCCACAACTTCAAACCCACGCCAGTTTGACACACTTCCTAGCAACACCATCCTGAATCTGAAGAATGATAGGCATTGTATGACAATCACTACTCAAGCGGATTGGAGAGTCTTATAATGCTACAGAGAAAGATGCAAAAGTGACCCAAAAAGTTATTCCCATGCATAGACCTCCACCGTCATTCCCACAGAAATTGGTGAAGAAGACTGAGGGACATTAGCTTTGAGAATGATGAGAGGTTGCAAAATTATAGTGCTATTTCTACTAGGTCACTTGTGCAGAAGAAAGAGGATCCTGGTGCTTTCACTATTCCTTGTACCATCGGGTTGTTGCATTTTACGAAGGTGTTGTGGGATTTGGGAGCTAGCACTAATATGATGTCATTGTCTATCTATAAGAAGTTGGGTTTAGGGGCTCCACAATCGATTGCAATGCAATTACTCATGGCCGACAAAATTTTAAAGTAGCCCATTGGTGTTCTCTAAGATGTACTTGTGAATGTGGAGTCGTCTATTTTTCCAGGAAGATTTTGTGATACTTATTGTGAGGTTGAGGTTTCCATCCTTCTAGGAAGACCATTCCTAGCTACTGGGCGTGCCTTGGTCAATATGGAGAGAGGGTATATAAAGTTCCGATTGAACAGTGAAGATGTAACTTTTCATATATGTAGATCCATGAAGCTGTAAAGATATCTCAAGTCATTATCAGTGGTGAATCGTATTGTGGAGTGAGTTTCCGATGTGTCTATTGAAGAGAGGTTGGGTGTTGATGCACTGACATTGGTAATGATAAATTTTGAGGGTGATGGTATTGAAGACTATTATGAATTAGTTTCCACACTTGATAGGTTCAAATTTCATTCCAAACCGAAGAATTGGAATTAGATATGAATAATCGCGACTCTCCACCCGCAAAACCATCTATTAAAGAGGCTCCAAAATTGGAGTTCAAGGCTCTACCATCGCACTTGAGGTATGTATTCTTGGAGATATGGTACTGGTCATTATTGCGATCGATTAAAGTGAGGTGTAACTTGAGGCATTGATTTCTGTGGTGAAGAGGTTCAATATTGAAATTGGATCGACTATTGCTGACATTATTGGGATTCCTCCTGGCATTTGTTCTCATAAAATCCAAATCATGCCGGACCACAAGCCTAGTATCGAGCACCAAAGGAGACTAAATGCACCTATGCAAGAGGTAGTGAAAAAGGAAATCGACAAATGGATGGATGCTAGAGTCATATATCCAATTACAAATAGTAGTTGGGATTACCTTGTTCCGTATGTTCCTAAGAAAGGTGGGATTACTGTTGTTCCTAATGCGAAAAATGATTGTGTTCCGATGCGACCAGTGACTGGATTTATTGTATGCATGGACTATAAAAAATTAAATGCTTGGACTGAAAAGTATCACTTTCCTATGGTGTTCATGGATCAAATGTTGGAATTTCCTTGCTGGTAAGGGCTGATATTGTTTTCTTGATGGGTATTTGGGTCATAATCAAATATCCATAGCTCTGAAAGACCAAGAGAAGACCACTTTCACTTTCTCTTATGAGACTTTTGCCTTCTAACGGATGCTATTTGGGTTGTGTAATACTCCAGCGACCTTCCAGCGTTGCATGATGTCAATAATGCTATTTGGGTTGTGTAATACTCCAGCGACCTTCCAGCGTTGCATGATGTCAATATTTTTAGATATGGTGGAGGACACTATTGAGGTATTTATGAATGATTTATCTATGGTAGGTGACTCGTTTGATTGTTGTCTGATGCATTTGGCCGAGATACTGAAATAGTGTGATGAGTGTGATCTTGTGCTCAATTGGGAAAAGTACCACTTCATGGAGAAAAAAGGGATAGTTCTGGGTCATCAGATTTCTAAGAAGGGTATTGATGTTGACAGAGCTAAATTTGAGGTTATATAGAAGCTTCCACCACGTAACTCTTGTTAAAAGTGTAAGAAGTTTTCTTGGGCATGCATGCTTTTATAGGCAGTTTATCAAGGATTTTCCAAAATTAAACACCCACTATGAAAATTGCTTGAAAAGAAGTGTAAGTCTGATTTTGATGATGCTTGTTGGAGAGCATTTGAAAAGTTGAAAGAAAATCTAGCTTCCGCACCTATCACTATTTCACTAGATTGGGGGCAACCTTTGAAGTGATGTGTGATGCGAGTGAAGTGGCGCTTGGTGTGGTATTGGTACAGAGGTGAGAAAAGATTCTTCATTCTATTTATATGCCAACAAAACTCTCGTGTGGCTCAAAATAAATATATGGTGACTGAACAAGAACTCCTTCCTATGGTTTTCGCATTTGAGAAATTTCGAACCTACTTGCTTGGTGCTAAGGTCATAGTGCATACTAACTATTCTGCATTGAGGTATTCGATGGATAAGAAGTACGCAAGACCGAGGTTGATTAGATGGGTATTGTTACTGCAAAAGTTTGATTTTGATGTCAAATATAGAAAGGGGACGGAAAATCAAGTTGCCAATCATTAGTCTAGATTAAAGGAGGAAGCTATGCTCAAGCTAGGTGATGGGGATGAAATTAATGATGCAATCCAGACGAACAAGTTTTGGCTGCTTCTCATGATCTTATTGCTTGGTTTGCAAATTTTTCTAACTACTTGGCAAGTGATATGGTTCTATTGGATTAATCTTTTCACCAAAGGGAAAGAGTTTACGCATGATGTGATCGAAGAAGTTCTTTTGGGATGAGTGTTACTTGTTCCGTATTTGTGCTAATGGGGTTATTCGTCACTATGTGCCTGAGGTTGATATGATGAGTATAGTAGAGGCATGTCATTCATTTCCTGTTGGTGTGCATCATAGTGGTATTCGGACTTCTCATAAAATCTTACAGTGTGGGTATTACTGGCCTACCATCTACCAAGATGCTCATGATTTTCTTATGATCGTTGCAAAAAGAAAAAGGAATTTCAAAGAGGCAAGAGCTACCTATGAATCCGATATTGGTGATTGAGTTGTTTGATATATGGGGCCTTGAATTTATGGGTTCAATTGGGAGTTCTCACGGGATGAAGTATATACTTGCTGCAGTTGATTATGTGTCGAAATGAGTGGACGCAATTGGGCTTTCAAACAATGAGGGTAAAGTGTCACCGCATTCCTAAAAAAAGAGTATCTTCTCCAAATTTTGGTACACCTAGGGCGATTATCATCACTGGAGATTCCCACTTTTGTAATAAGTTATTCAAGGCGTTTCTATAAAAATATGGTGTCTGTCAAATGTAGCCAATCTTTACCATCCGCAGTCTAGTGGGCAAGTTGAAGTGTCAAACAAAGAGATAAAGAAAATCCTTGCAAAGACTGTTAATGCAAATAGAACTGATTGATGAAGGAGGCTTGATGGTTCTCTATGGGACTATCGCACCGCATTCAAGACTCCCGTAGGTATGTACCCTTACCATCTTGTATATGGGAAGTCGTGCCATTTGCCGGTACATCTAAAACATAAGGCTATGTGGGTGCTAAAGAAGTTGAATTTGTATTGGGGTGTCGCATCGAGTCAAAGAGTGAATGACATGAATGAGCTTGATGAGTTTCACCTAAAAGACTATGAAAGTTCTATCTTGTACAATGAGAAGATGAAGAAGTATCATGATCAAAAGATTGAAAAGCGTAATTTGCTGTTGGTGATCTGGTGCTTTTATTCAACTCAACATTGTGCTTGTTTCCTTGCAAGCTAAGTCCAAGTGGACCGGGCCATTCAAAGTCACTCAAGTGTTTGCACATGGAGAGGCCGAGCTTGACCAAGCGAGCTCAATGCAAAGAACTCGAGTGAGGGCTTCTTTGACGAAATGGATGCTGTAGGAGAGGTTGGGAAAGAAGAAGGGAACAAGGTTCAACGTGAACGGGCAAAGGATCAAAGTCTACATGGAGAAGTTGGAGAGTGTGCAAGAAGTGATTAAGGCCTATTACCTTGATGAAGTCTGAGTAATCAAGGGTCCTGCATCGTGTCTCAATGTTAAATCAAGATCTTCTTTTGAGGCAACCTAAGATGTACAATCTAGCAAACTATAGGTTTTTCTTTTTGATTTCGGGGTTTTCTTCTTTTATTTTAATTTATGTAACTCTTTAGATATGTGTTTTATTTTTATATTAGTGTTGGCTATATATAAAATAGGGTCCTTGTCTAAAACGTGTCAAGAAAATCTAAATATAAAGTCTTAATGATTTCTACGTGTGCAGGGGTAAAAGACAAAATCTGTAGAAAAACACTTATGCACAGGCCTACGGACCCATCAATGGTCCGTGAATGACGTTCGTAGACCCCAGGTAAGTTTCCTAATTATTCTAAGTGTTAGAGTGACCTACAATCCTGGCCTATGGTTATAGGTCGACCCACAAACAATAGATGGGGTCTCGTGGGTCCAAAAATAGGGTTTTGTCGACCTGATCTGAACCCCTTTTAAATATAACCATACCAATTCAAACATTTCCCACGTCCATCTAAATCCCCAACCATTTTTAGCCCTCTAAATCCCCTTAATCACTCCTATAACTCCCATATCATTGCCCATTCATTTTCCCAAATTCCCTCTCCTAAATCACCCATCTCATTCCCAAACGATTCCATAGTTCGTGTTCGGTGTTAAACGCTTGCAAAGAGGGTCTAGAAGCTTATTGCATCACACTCACACACTTCGATTACTTGAAAGGTAAAGTACTTCTCCCTTACTTTGATTTCACTTTTCATAGTTTGTATAATGAAGTCATGAAGTTGGTACTTGACTTTGGGTTGTAAATGTCATGTTTGAATGTCTAATTGTATGCTAGAACACCCTTGCTATGATGGTATGTGGGTGTGTAATTACTCAAAAACTGAATAATTCACGTTTATAGGCAGAATTGGAAGTTTTGACTTAGGGTTCATGTGTATCAGTGCGAGAAAATGTGAAATCATGTAACATTGGAACTCTAAGGATGATTAACTACCGTATTACTTGTTGAAATGCATGTATATGCCTAAGTTGTGTAAAATTGGTGATTAAAAAGGCTTGAAACAAATCAACCATCTGAACCTGGCAGAGACTGACCCACGAGACCCCGTATACGGATAGTAGGTCATTCTATAGACCATAGGTCGGGTCAGTGGGCCAAAGTACCTAATATTTTTGCTAAGTGTCAAACCACAATGTGGACTACATTTCATCGTTCCATTGATGGACTATTCTTCACATCCGTGGTTTTGACCCAATTCTGAGTAGTCTGACTTACGGAGAGGACCTACGAAGCGTAGGTCCACCCCCAGACCGTAGGTACCCACCGTGGGTCGGCAATTCAAGTACTGCCCATAATTTTTTTTGTTTTTTGTTTTTCTTCGAATGTTGTTCTAAAATTCTTCCAAGTATTTTATTGGCTTTTTATGCTATAACTAAGCATTTACATGTATTATGCCCTCTAGCAATGCTCCGAGTTTTAAAGAATGGGCAAATCAAAGTCTATTGCTCCCTCATCCAGGCTGATGATGAGGATACGAATGGGGAGTACGTTCGACCTCCCACTAGGACTTCTCCAACTGCTCTACACACTACACAAAATTGAGCCTGGTAGGTGATTCCAAACGTGGTCACTGCCGAAGGGTCAACACTGATTGAATGTGTGGGATCTTTATGTGACATGATAATGAACTTATTTGACCTCATGACTTAAGCTAAAACTTGAACTGGGTAATATGATAATCTGATAATGAAACAATGTGCCAAGAGTGTGTGAGAAAAGTTGAATGTTCAGACAGTTTGTGCCAATCTAGAACTTGCCCCGTTAGTGCTGCTGAGATGATATAGGTTAGAAGTTGAGAAGTGATCAGAGGCCCTTGCTCGAATTAGTCTTGTTATGCCTAAACCGATCCAATCAAATGAAATCAGTGTTCCCTTTGATATAAATGTTTGAGCTTTAAATACACTTTTTGTTTTGATTCATCTAACTCACCTTCCCTAAAATAATTGTCTTGGCCCAGGCCCCTCCTTGGACATGTGCACCTTGACGTAGGCCAAAAGCCTAAGTTGAGGGTGGCTAATTAAAAAAATTTACCTTGATATTGGCCCTGGTCTGACATCAAATATTGTCCACCTCAAGTAATGCAAAATCCATAAGTTGAGGAGGGCTATGAAAGAGGAAACCGAAAGAAAAAAGGCTATGAAAAGAGTTTTCTGTTGAAAAGAGAAAAAGAAAAGGATGTGATTTTGTGCAAAAGAAGCAAAAAGATGATAAATAAAAGTGCTGAAAGAAATAAAGAAAAATAAGAAAGTAAAAAATAAGAGCCATAAAGTCAAAAGTCACATCCATGTTGAAATTAGTCATGGGAAAGAAAGTAAAATGAAATGATGACAAAAATAGGTTGAGAAAAGAGGTAAAAAGACAATGTAATGTCAAGGAAAGCAGAAACTCACTTAAAAGTACTCAAGTATAACACAGCTAACCCTGAGCCTACGTTACATGCTAAGAAAGTTCTATAGTGATCCTAACAACTAGTTTGAAGAGTCTAAGCAGTGAAATTAAGGGCAAGCCTATGGTGTTGAGCACTAACTGTACTTGAATTCACTTTTGAGTGTGAGTCTTGAATGAATCCTAAAACTCAAAATAATTTCTTCGATATGAAAAGGATTTTGTTTGAAGTGAGGGCACTAGTTACATTGTCGGAAAGTTAGTACCTTGGTGATTGTGAAAAGTGTATGTTGTGGTGTCTATTGGTCGATCTTTGTCATATCTTGATCCGGATGATTTATCTTGTTGAGTATAATAAATAGGATTTGAACTAAGAAGATGTAATGGGTTTAAATAGACCTATGATTGCTGAGTTTGTCTATCTGTCTCTACCCAAGTGTCATTTAGAGTGTTAGTTTGTCGCTTGAGGACAAACAATATGTTTAAGTTGAGCGTGTTGATATACCGTGAACTTAAGGTATTGGTGATACATTTCACTTAAGAGTTGTGTGTGTCTAGGGCCATTTTGTATTGAAAATAATGTTTTGTGCATTATGTTTACAGGAAATAGGCTTTGACGCGGTTGAGTGAGATGACAACCCAAAATTTGCAAAAGTGGCCACCCATGGAAGTGACCTACGAACCGTGATGGTTCGTCGATGGGTAGGCATATATAGGAGCATAAGGGAAGTTTGACCAAGTGTGGAACCACGAAGCAATCCAGGGAACGCAGGTCAACCTACGGTCCGTCCTGCACACTTGAAAAAGGTGTTCAGCGAGTTGGAGTTCTAGTACCGGATGAAAATCTTAAGTGTTGAGCCACGAAAGAGCACCCACAAACCGTAGGTCAATCTACGATCCAACCTACACGTCTGTCAGTGATGAAATGGAAGTCGAATGTTCCAACTTCTGTGGAAAAGTTCTAAGTGTTGACTAATGGAGGGAGCCTACAGACCATAGGTCGACCCACGGTCCGTAGGTCGAGTCAAAAACTGCATCCCAGAAGTTTATTCCTTATTTTGTTTCCTTTTTGTTTAGAACATGTTTTTCTATAAATAAGGGTATATAAACATCATTTTTGAGGGTTAGACATTATTGTTTACTTCTAGTTCATGATATTTCTTGGGAATTAACTTGCAACTTTGGCAATTTGATTTCCGGATTTTGGTTTTATTAGATTTTGCTTTGAAATTATTTCGACATTATGGGTTTCTTCTACTCTAAACGTAAGTTCATGAATTCTTCTTATCAAAACATGAATTCTGTTCTTTCAAGTATGAGTAGCTAAATCCACCACTAGGGTTGTGGGAACCACGAGCAATTAACAACGTACGGATAATAACTAAGTAATTCTTGAATAGTGTTGATGCATGCATTGATAATTCTTTCTCTTAGAAGTCTTTTAAACGAGTGCACGCATTACAATTCTCCTTGTTGCTACTTTCCGGACCAAGGAGGTAGTTAATAAGAAAAGAATTATCAACAGAGATTAGTGTCATACTATCTAATAGTGTAATGTCAATTGGTGTGAGGGTGGAAACTAAGCCATACATTGATGTGATGTCTAATCTGAGGTAAAGGTAAGTGTTAGTAAATTATACACACGTAGGCGGACCAAGGTGTGGAGTGAAATTCCTTATTTGGAGGACTAATCACTTAGGGATACATATCTTATCAACTTTGCAGGTAAAACACTAGGAAATGATTACTATTATTAGGATTACCGCGTTAAGAGTTTATGGAGAACACATACACCCTAGTTTCTCTTTCTTATTGATAACTCAAGGTTTCAATCTTGCTCAGTTGTTACTTAAATAACAGTCAGTTACTTGCTTACAAGATCCCCTCTTTAATTACTTGTCACGGAAATGGTTTGACTAAATGAATATAATCGCAAGTTAAGTTTACTAAACGAATATAATCACAAGTAGTTTAAGTTTGAACAATATTCCTTGTGGGCTCGACCCCAACCTCCAAGTTGAGTTCTTTACTTGATAATGATCACTTATATTCTTTAGGAAAGTGTAATTTGAGCGTATCAGCATGTATGAAGTAGATGACCTTTCTAAGATATGAACCACTAGCACCATTCTACTCAAACCTTGGAACACAAGTGATCGCTAAGGATACATTATTAGCTTTACAATCAAGAATAGGGTGATAAGGAGAAAGTAATTCATACCCAAGATAGCATCAAAGTCTACCGTCCCTTGAATAATTAAGTCTACCCAAGTGTCATACCCTTCTAATGAAACAAGACATGATCGATACACTCGATGAACCACTAAGGGATCACCGACGAGTGTAGAAACGCGAATAGGTACATGCATGATATCACACATCATATCAAACTCAATAGTAAAATAGGTAGACATATAAGAGAATGTAGATGCCAAATCAATTAATATAGATCAGATCAAGGGCATACTGGGATAATACTTGTAATAATAGAATCAGAATTCTCTGCCTCAGGTCTCCCTAGAAAAGCAAACAATATCCTCCTATGCCACCTCCAGCCTGGGTGGTACCTCTACCCCACTCTGCTGAGCCGCACTAATACTATAAGCTCTAACACCTCTACCTGATTGAACTCTACCTAGGCCTATATCCTATGGTACCGGTTGTCTAGTATGAAATGAAAAAATAGGTTAGGGTCCTTTACGACTTCTTTGGAATATACAATGTTACATCAGGTGATCGGAATCTCTACAACTAAAGCAAAAGATCTTACTCGGGAACTGTTGTGTGGATCCTGAAAACCCACTATAATTCCATTGCCTTGTATGTCACTGCTCTGAACCGTATGAGCCCTGACCCGCGCAATAAGAAACCCGAAGTATCTAACCACTCTTGAATGTTGGCATAGATGCAAGAATGGGTCCCCGATGCCGAAAGGAACCACTCCCTTTGTGTGATTCCATGCTTCAAGATGAGGCACCATGAAACTAACATAATGTACGGGCCTTCTTAAGGTCCCAAACACATCTCTTTCCATCAATTCTACCTTTTTTTCTGCACATCCAATGGCCTGGAAGGATGTACCCTATTGAGATGCCCTAAATATAGTTAATCTGATCTAGAAAGTCAGCCCTCACAAATCTACGGATGCTCTTTGTATCATCTGGAATAATGGCTAAAGCATGCCTAGACAACTAGCAAAAACAAGCCTCATACTCTACAACACATAAGCTATCTTGTATCAGATTCTCAAACCTAAAATGACTCTCCTCTCTCATTCTCCAAGGGATGAAGGGGTCATGAAAGGAACTGGAAAGTATCTCCTGTTTCAGTAGAGGAGATCCTATTGGCAAGGACCCTGAATGATATCTCCACCATTATGTTGCTGGCCCATGAAGTTGAAGGGTAGCATATCGAACCCCACATGACTTAGATAACCCAACCACCTATAAAAACTATCGATATATAGTCAGAAACTCATTAGGATCCTCGATATTATCATAATGAAACTGAGGTGGCTCCATCTTTCAAAATATCCTATAACTGTGTTTTTCATCCTCTATAAGAACAACCGATGGTACAACTTGACCCCTAACTGCTAGTGCAAGATCATTTTGAACCATGGGATCCACCGGTGGCTTCCTTATCGAGTCCTGAATAATTAGGGCTTACTGTTGATCTTGGGTATGATTCCCCACTATAGTCTTCGAGTTGTGGTGTGCCGATTGAACCGCAACCCTTAGAAAATATTTTGAGCACATTCAAAACCCTTATCAAGTTATCTTGAAGAAAATGTGTGGATTCGGGCTTTGGAAGAATATGGTCCTCTTTTTCATCAATATGAGGCTCTAGAGAGAACTCTATGGTATGACCCCTTGCATATCCTGCTCAATGGGCACGACCTCTGTCTAGTGTTGTTCCACAAATATGGCCTCTATCTTGGACTCTACCTCTACACCTAGATGGGGCCTCAACGACTGTCTTAGAAACTACCTCCCATATACCACCAGTAACAATAGCTCTAGTCCTCTCTTTTGGTCAAAAGAACATACAATAGTTTAGTACTAAAGAAGGTAACCACACACAATGAGAAAGAACGAACAAAAAGTAAGTTTCCTAATAGTCTTCATAATCACTCTGAGATAAGTGAAGAAGTCTCTATACCGATCCTCGAGACCCTATGTAGACTCGACTTGTATGCACGTGATACCTATGAACTGTGCTCTATACCATTTTATAATGAACCAGAAATGGACTTGATGGCACTCTCAAACCCGTGGCTCTTAAATGACATAGGGGGGGGGGTTTGCCATTTTGGGGGTTTAAGCCCATTTCATCATTTCTGAGCTTTGAGGGACCCTTGGTGGCAACATTAAAAGGAATTTATATGCTAGATCATTTGGGTAAGTATTCTTGATCCTAAACCTTCATTTTCCATTGATTAATTAAGAGTTTCCTCTTTGGTGTAATGAAGAGGGGCTTATATAGGCCAATTTTTTGGTTCCAAATAGATGTGAGAAGCGATGTGGGACAAATGCAAAAGACCAAAATTGGTCTATTGAATGGTTTAAAGTAATTGATTAAAAGGATGAATTCACATAAATTAATTTAGCGAGCTTCTTAAATTTAACAAAAAAAAATCTAATTGATTCGAATATGAATTAAGTGATTTTAGCAAATCGAAATTGAAACTATAAAATTACGAATTTTTTAAAATGTTAGGCCAAAATTGGGTGTCAACAGCTGTCCCTTTCGTTGTGTATGATTGATGAAAGAAATCGTGGACAACAAAAATTGACAAACCCAATTTTGACCGAACACATGACCTTTGTAGATAAGTGCGGTTGAATGTGGTGGAAGTCGCTCCTCTGCTCGCGTCCTAAGAATTTGACACTCCTTTTTGGACTATATCTCAGTCCGCTGCTAAGAAAAAGTTTCACGTTGTGTTGCATCCTTTTTTATGTCGTCAGCACTTCTGGCTCCTCTGAGAGTGCATCCTCTAGAATGTTCTAAAAAAACAAAGATAAAACTCATTAATATAGGCAAAACTAAAAGAAAAAGGGTAGCATCTCTTATGATACTATAAATGGAGATAAATACAGGTCCCTTGGTAGGACGAATGAAGATGATGATCAATCTGTAGGATTTGGAATGTATGTCCATCGGTAGGACGAATGAAAAAAATGATGATCCATCGATAGGATTTTGAATGCATGTCCATCGATAGGACAAATGAAAAGATTATCCATCGGTAGGATTTTGAATGTATGTCCATCGGTAGGACAAAATGTAAACATCTTTCAACGCATGTTTCCACCGACTTAAACATTGAAAAGATATGGTGCACATCCTTCACCTCCGAATAGATGCGTCTTAAATGCAAATATCTTTCAAAGCAAGTTTCCACCGACTTGAACGTTGAAAAGATATGGTGCACATCCTTCACCTCCGAATAGATGCGTCTTAAATGCAAATATCTTCTTGGCGATATATAAACTTTTGCGAGGGATGAAATCTTCTCGCGATGCATAAATTCCGCAAGGTATGAAATCTTCTTGCGATATGTAAACTTTTGCGAGGAATGAAATCTTCTCGCGATGCATGAATATTAACTCGCGATGCATGATCTTCCGCAATACATGAATATTGACTCGCGATGCATGATCTTCCGCAATGCATGAATATTGACTCGCGATGCATGAATATTGACTCTCGATGCATGATCTTCCGCAATGCATGAATATTGACTCGCGATGCATGATCTTTTGCAATGCATGAATATTGACTCGCGATGCATGATCTTTTGCTATGCATGAATATTGACTCTCGATGCATGATTTTCTGCGATGCATGATCTTCTACGGGGCATGAATATCTTCCAGCGATGCGTGAATTCCTGCGAGGTATGAAATCTTCTCGCTATGCATGAATTTTTGCGAGGAATGAAATCTTCTCACGATGCATGAATTTCTGCGAGGTATGAAATCTTCTCGCTATGCATGAATTTCGCAATGCATGAATATTAACTCTCGATGCATGAATTCCTGCGAGGTATGAAATCTTCTCGCTATGCATGAATTTCTGCGAGGAATGAAATCTTCTCGCGATGCATGAATTTCTGCGAGGTATGAAATCTTCTCGCTATGCATGAATTTCGCAATGCATGAATATTAACTCTCGATGCATGAATATTAACTCTCGATGCATGAATTCCTGCGAGGTATGAAATCTTCTCGCTATGCATGAATTTCTGCGAGGAATGAAATCTTCTCGCGATGCATGAATTTCTGCGAGGTATGAAATCTTCTCGCTATGCATGAATTTTGCAATGCATGAATATTAACTCTCGATGCATGAATATTAACTCTCGATGCATGAATTCCTGCGAGGTATGAAATCTTCTCGCTATGCATGAATTCCTGCGAGGTATGAAATCTTCTCGCTATGCATGAATTTCTGTGAGGAATGAAATCTTCTTGCGATGCATGAATTTCTGCGAGGTATGAAATCTTCTCGCTATGCATGAATTTCGCAATGCATGAATATTAACTCTCGATGCATGAATATTAACTCTCGATGCATGAATTAACTCGCGATGCATGATCTTTCGCAATGCATGAATATTGACTCACGATGCATGATTTCTTGCAATGCATGAATATTGACTCTTGATGCATGATTTTCTGTGAGGTATGAAATCTTCTCGCTATGCATGAATTTTGCAATGCATGAATATTAACTCTCGATGCATGAATATTAACTCTCGATGCATGAATTCCTGCGGGGCATGAATATCTTCCCGCAATGCATAAAGTTTAACTCGCGATGCATGATTTTTGTAGTTGCTATCAAGCTTCTCGCAGTACTTATCAGAATTTTGAGGTCTTCCTCAAAAATTCTGTCCCAGTTAGAATTTTGACAAATCTCAAAATGATCTTCAATCTTGACTTGTTGGCGATAACACCTCTATTGAGAATTTTTGAGATATTTTCAAAAATTTTGTCCCAGTTTTTATTGTAAGCACTGGTATATGACCGAGCCGTCGTGGCGCCTACATATCCTGTTGATCCAGGAATCAGGTCAAATGTAGTTCCAAACTTGTAGATGATGAATACTGCAAAGAATCTGAAAGAAGATCATCAGTAGAAAATGTACAATATGAACATGATGAAATAGGAAAATAATATTCCATGTGATATCCAAAGCCTAGAGATAAAAAAAACATGTCACATTTTGGGACGGACAATCCATGAAGTAAAATAGGACTCTCACACATACAAGATTAACCCGATGACACTTTTTACAATGAACAACTCAAAAGGCAATTTTTTTTTAATAAAATTGAAAGATTCTTAAAAAGGTTTTAAAATATTAAAGAATGAGTGTTTGCTCACTTTTTCTTTTCTTTTTGAAAAATAAAGAATGTGATGAGATAGTCAAACCTTCACTACAATTGGTACCAACAGTTAAGATTGCAGGTAAATCTCTCATTCTTTTTTTTTTTTTTCCGATTGAATTTAAGGTAATTCCTACAGCTTCAAGTGGTACCTCCAATATACTTAAGGATCAACATGATCGTTCATCTTGCTTCAAACAAAGGTTTTGAATTGTATCAATCCTCATGTTTCAAGTGCCCTCACGAAAAGCTAGTCCTATTTCACACATATTTGAAAAATTTGATTATAGGACATTTTTCAAAGTGCACTCACACTCACAAGAATGTTCAATGCACACAACTGTGATACCATATGCTTGACCCTTATGTAAATCTCCACTAATGTGAGAACATTTGGAATGAGATCATGTAGGGCTTGTCATTGGCTTGTAACGTAGGCTTAGGGATGGGTAGGATATTTATTTGGGATAAAAGTGACTGAATTCCTCCTTGAGCGTCACACAGAATTTGTGCTCTTAATGATTGGTACGCCTTTGGCGTTAGATCCTCTTCATTATTCTCTGCCCTCTCAAATTCTTTTGAAATCTCATTTTTAACGTTTTCCCCTTCACTTTTTTTTTTCATTTTTTGGAGCTTTTATCTTCTTCTCTTTCTTCTTCTTCTTCTGAGTCCTTATTGCTTGGAGCTTTTCTTTTATTCACTTCTTTATTATAATAATTTTTCCTTTCTTTGTTGGAGTATTTTCCTTCCCACTTTTCATTGACTCTGTAAAGGTATTTTTTTTACCTTTCTTTATTTCTTCCACCTTTTTTTTTTCTTCCTTTCTCTTTTTCTCTAGAGTCTTTGCTTCCTTGATTTTGGGAGACTCAATATCTTTGCTTTTGAAAATTTCAAACATGGATCTCCTCTTATAATTTGCACATTCTTGGTGCACTCCAGAAGGTTGGGCCAAGAGAGGATAGTGCTTGTAAGCACTCAAAAGGGTAGTGGTTAAGATGTGGTTGCCCAAAGAAAGGTTTCAGGCTCAAAATGAAAAACTAGGGATTAATGTAATTTGGTAGGCTTTGAAAGGCACAATCGGGTAAAAAAAAAGGCCTACAATCCTTTCTCAAACCAAATATTACTCAGGATTTCGCCTCGAAAAACATTCAGGTCAAGTTCTAGATCAACAGTGTAACACAATTGAACTTTGATCAAAAGCTCACCACACAATGCACATGAAACATAAGGTTAGTTTTATTCTTATCTTGATTGAGTACAAGAGAATTTTCAAGCATCACAAAAGTACAGATAAGAGGTACCACAAGAATCTATAGTTTACCGCAAAGTCAGTCTTTTCTATCATATCAAATATATTTACATGCTCTTAACTACATAGGTACCAATCGAGCTGAAGACATGACTCTTACATTATATACAAGCTATTTTATTTTTTGAAAGAATGATTACCGAACCCGAGAAGGGCTGCCTACGTATCTCATTAAGATGAGAATCAGGTGTGCGTAGTTCATGCAGATATGACTTGGAAAATATTAACAAACTATTTTTTTTTTTGAGAAGATAATACCAAACCCAAGAAGGGTTGCCTACGTATCTCATTAAAATGAGAATCAGGTACGCGTAGTTCGTCCAGATATGACTTGGAAAAAATTAACAAACTTTTTTTTTTTTTGAGAAGATAATACCGAACCCAAGAAGGGTTGCCTACGTATCTCATTAAAATGAGAATCAGGTACGCGTAGTTTGTCCAGATATGACTTGGAAAATATTAACAAACTACTTTTTTTTTGAGAAGATAATACCGAACCCAAGAAGGGTTGCCTACGTATCTCATTAAAATGAGAATCAGGTACGCGTAGTTCGTCCAGATATGACTTGGAAAATATTAACAATTTTTTTTTTGAGAAGATAATACCGAACCCAAGAAGGGTTGCCTACGTATCTCATTAAAATGAGAATCAGGTACGCGTAGTTCGTCCAGATAAGGCATAATTTAAAGATTTAGACAACTGAAAGAAATTCCTAGGTCTAGCGCCATGATTTGTTTTTTTTTTTTCGCACCAATATGTTTTATAGCCTCTTAATCGTCAATATTTATACTGTCTGTTGAATGTAACCTACGAATTTCTACAGTAATGATTTGTTGTACTCTTTTTGGATGTTTTCTTGGACCTTTGTCTCTTCCCAATTTTCACGAGATCTAGACATTGTTATGACCATCCCCGACTGATGTCGGGGACGGTATTCCTACAAAAATATGAGAAATATGTGAGAGCAGGACCATCATGCAAAATAATAATAAAAATAAGTGGGTGCCACCTCATAGTCAAATACTCCCCTAATTTATCGTTTTGACTTGATATAATTGAGAAATGCAAGGACTTTAATTTCGCTAATCCTCTTGTCTCTTGCAACTTCGGACAAATAATGATTTCTGAATTCGGACATAAATCAACATTTCGCTCTGAAGAAGAACAACTCAAAAGGTAAGAGTGTTAGTTTTTGTTCATATTGGATAATGCAAAATATCACACAAATAAGCAATTAAACACATAAACACTGTTTTAATTAACAACAAACTGAAACATATCATATAACATACAAACAATTATTGCGTGTCCTATACAAATATGTGACCCTTTTATGCCTAGGGTAGGCCTATCGATTTGAAGGATGTATATGTCATTTGAAACATTCCATTGTCCCGAAATCTAAATTTATACAAATTTATACGAATAAAATGAATGGGGATACATAATAGGGAAAATGGGATACAAAATATTCAGTCCCGCAAAAGGGTACCATCCTATTCTAAGCCTTTGTGAAATCTTCGATTGTCAACACTTTTGGATGGAATGATAGCTTTTGAAGAACCGAATCTGATAAAAATAGATTATTAAAATAACTCTCTAATCAAATGAACAATGGTTTGTCAAATTTTGTATACATCCTTCAAATTACACACAATTATGATTGTCCGTTTAGGCCGGAGGCCATTATGGACGGGAGGTGGTCTTTCTAATGGACCCAACACGCCTTGGGTGTTTGGATCGTCCTAGTTCAATGCGCTAAATTCGGGATTTGGTTTCGCTCTACGCTAGTCGACTAAGAGTGGGTTGTATTTAGAGTGGAAAAGGTAACCCAAACGGACTATTTGGGCTGGGACAGTTAACGATCGTTGACTATCAAGTAGCCAACTACACTCGTCAGGGTGCCCCAAGAAATTTTGGTTAATGAACGACTGCGAACCCGCATAATCGTCCTTTAGTGAAAATGAAATAATTGTCGTTTGACGGAAAATATTATGCCATGAATGCAATGATAATATACATACAATAAAATAAATAATGAATAAATACAATAAACGAATAATCAGCAAAATATAAAAATACAAGGTATAACATAATAATAAAAATTTCCTCAATTTGAAAAAAAAATTAAATTCATATTGGTTAAAACCTCTATAGTCCCCAGTGGAGTCGCCATTCTGTTTACATCCCCACTCTATCAAAATAGGGCAAAACGTCGCGGAGACTCGAAAATAATGAATTGATTCAATTTTGAAAGAGTTTTAAAATTAAACGAGTTTTAAAAAAAGGAGTCGCCACCTAATTTTAGGAAAAAACTAGGAAACCATTAAGTGATCTACGAAACCAATTTGATTCTAGGTAAGGGGTTCAAATTATTCCGAAGGAAAGGGGTTAGGCACCCTTCGAAATCCACAAGTGTGGGTCCCGGCTGAATTAATTTTTTTTCAAATTGAGGAAAAAATAAAATAATATACAAATATAATAAACATGCAATATACAAAAATAATAAAATAAGAAAATATAAGAAACGGCCTAAAGTTTGCCTAACGTAATATATGCAAAATATTGAATAAAGAGTACAATTCGAACTTAATTCAAATAACTTCAATGGGAAGCACCTCTATGTACCTGTAAAGACACTTAGTAAAAGTTTGAGTAATAAATAAAATATGAATAAAAATGAATAAACCAAATAATAGCTTAAAAATCAAAAACCCGTCTTATTAACATGAGAGGCCTAGGAAATCGACGGTAATTTCTTCATCGGCCAATTTAACAAATAAACATATACGAACTTAAATTAGATTTCCGTCTTTTAAAATGGAAAGGCCTCTAAACCCGACGCATAGATTTTTCATTGGCTATTTTAACAAGTAATTAATATAGATTTAACTAAATTTCCGTCTTTTAAAATGGGAAGGCCTCCAAAACCGACGGAGAGATTTTATCATTGGCCATAACTCCTAAACTATAACTAATACACAAATAAATTCCTAAAGACACATAAGCAAAACTAAAGAAAAATAAATAAATAAATAAATTTACAACTAACAGTAAATAAAACAGTAGGAACAAGAGAAACGCTACTAAAATGTCATACCAAAACCTAATGAACGAAAGGTAAAACAAAGCTAATTAACATATAACAGATAGAAAAGCTAGAAATTAAATAATACAAAGCTAAGAAAGAATTTACCTGGTTCTGGGCAGTGAACCGAAACTGCGAATTTGACGGAGACGATCCACCACCTCCCCAAACTCGAACAGCCGCGAAAATATTTTAAAAATATTAAACTATGGAACCAAGAATTCCCGAAAAATTTTTGGGTACTCTTTGGTCTCCTCTTTTTTTTCCCTCCCTCTTTGGTGTAATGAAGAGGGGCTTATATAGGCCAATTTTTTGGTTCCAAATAGATGTGAGAAGCGATGTGGGACAAATGCAAAAGACCAAAATTGGTCTATTGAATGGTTTAAAGTAATTGATTAAAAGGATGAATTCACATAAATTAATTTAGCGAGCTTCTTAAATTTAACAAAAAAAAAATCTAATTGATTTGAATATGAATTAAGTGATTTTAGCAAATCGAAATTGAAACTATAAAATTACGAATTTTTTAAAATGTTAGGCCAAAATTGGGTGTCAACAGTATGTCTATTTTGAGACTTTATTGTAAAAGGCCATGAACCTATTGAATTCTCGATTGTATTAGACGGCTTATAGAGACAATGTCTTGACTTTGATTTTTATTTTATGAAAAATTTCATTATTGAAAAAGTTTTAATTCTGTATCATTTCTATTACTTATGTTTATGATTATGCTAAGTGCTTGTATGAGACTCCTTTGGGGTCAAGTACGATGTATTACATCGAGGGGGTAACCCCGGGCCGTGACAACGGGCTAAAATGCTTGCCCCTCATTCTAGAAACAGAGCATAGATGTGAATCTTTCTGAAGTGTATGAGAATAGGTCATTGACACAATTCAACTATTAGGAATATCAAAAAGATGTTGTCATAACTAGGCTAGAGGAATACACTAGAGTATGGATGGATTGATGTACCTCAAAAACTCTTTTTGAAGACATCACTATCTCATTCTATGATAGCCTTACATAGTTGGAAGAACAAGGTTCCTGAAGAATCTTGAATAAGAACTTGATTAGAAGCCTTAAAACCCTAGCTTGAAGGATAAAATCAAGAAGCTCTTTCTTAAGACCTCTTGAATTAGTTTCTTAAAATTCTATGACCAAGAATTATGATTTTCATTAGTGATTCATAATTGTATGGAGGAATTTGAGTTTAAAATAATGGAATTCTTGGAGAAGGACTTACCTTAAAGAAGAATCTCAGAAAAGATTGAAAGAATCTTGAATGTAGCTAGTCCTCTACTTTTATTTTTCCTTAGGGTTTTGCCTTAGGGTTTGAGAGAGAAGAGAATTATGAATTCAGAGATGCAAATGTGATTATTTTGGGTCTTTAATTAGTCACGAAATTCTTTTAGGGTTTTCTTAGAGGTAAAAAGATAAAACGGCCTTTTTAATGTTTTCCCTTTGGCTAATTGGTTACTACATTGTATTAGTTTACTAAAATAGTCATAACTTTTTACTTGAAACTTGGATTGACGTGAAATAGGTTGTGTTAGAAAGAAGAGTCAAATACATTTAATTTGGTAGGTTATGAGCCACACAACTATATATATTATAGCAGATATGGTAGTTTAAAGTTGACCCATATAAGATTTTACGTCAGAACTTATTCGGTAAGGAAACTTTTAACTCAACTTTGTGCTAGGAGTTCTGGTGACTCATATCCAAATTCATTCCCACTCGAAAGGATTTAAGTTTACACATATGGGCAATTTAAAAATAAACCGCTACAATCTTATTAATAAATGAAGAATGGTATGAATTTTAACTTAGAAATTTTAGGATGTTACGATATCTCTCCCTTAGGATCATTCGTCCTCGAATGACAGCTGGACTGAAATGGAAAGGGGTTATTCTTACTATATTCAATCCTAACTCAAAATCACAAATGACTTAACATAGGGTGATTATTCTGATCTATATCAGAAGATTCAGGTTCTATCCCCTTGTAGGAAATCCCATCCCAAGAACACTACTCCTTACCGCTACATTCAACTAACCTTGAGCTCATATCATGAATCACGTAATGAATCATTGTCCACATGTTAATAACACTTAATTCAAGATTAGAACATTAACCTCTCAATAGACTCCTACTAACCCATTTTCTAAGAATTTAACATGGTCTCATCATCTCTACCAACTGAACTTTCATGCATTACCACCAGAAAGCTGACTTAGTACTCATCGTAAAACCTAATCTCCTTATTACTCCATTATTTATAACCTTAGATGGAATAAACACACCATCACTATCACAATAATAAATAGTAATCATCTTCTCTATCCTTCACACAACTACTGTCAACAACACCATTCTCAAAACTTAAAAGAATCACTGAAAGAGCTTTAGGTGAACGATCAAAAGCACAATTTATTCGAGATATATGATATAAGAATATGTATGACATAACATCATATTGCTAATATTGCATCATAAATCTGAGAGACTGGGCATACTATGAGACATAATTGCTTATATGAATATGTTCGTATCATGTGGTAGATATCCATAACTTTATGGGTTAAGCTTGAGATAAATGGGCTAAAGTCTTTACCCCTCATTCTGGAAACTGAGCATAGAAGTGAATATCTCTGAAGTGTATGGCCATAGGTGATAACACAATTCTGATATAATAAACATTCTCATGATGTTGTAATGGCTGAACTTGAGAAATACACTAGAGTATGAATGGATTGTTATACCTCTTAAACTCATTCGGGAGACATCACTATCTTATCCTTATCACTTGACTTGGTTTCTTATCTTATTATCTCCCCTTGGTCTAAAGCTATCACTTGAAAGCTATGGATCTATTCTATCATCTATAAATTGGTCTATATTCACTTTACTCTAATACTCGGGAAAGGTTTATCTGATGGCTATTAAACTCTCCATAAGCAGGTACTAAGACTCTCTTTAAGATCTCTTTATAAAATGCTTCTATTAGTCTCTTGTCATTGTCTTATAAGGCCACTTCATCTAAATCTCAAGGGAAAATAATGCTGACATTATCCTATTCCCCATTGATAGGTCAAATATACTATTTAGGCATACATGGAAAATCATTAACTTAATTTGATCCTCGTCTGATTGCATACAATCTCAGGTACACCTCTTAATGCTCTTGTTACTCTTATGACTTAGCCACACTTAACTACCTTATTTAAAAGTTAGGATCTCTCACTTGTACCACTCATATTTATTGCAGATAACATCTCAATCTCTCACCTACTCTATGTCAAGTCTAATCTCAAGACTAACATCATCACCATCAATTTCCCATTCTTTTGATCGCGACGCTCATCTCAAATTCAAGACTAATGTTCATTATTAAACTCGGATATCAATACGACTGCTCGCATACTATACTAACTTACAACTACTAGATAAGATTTAAGAAATACTCGCCCACTAAAACCTTATGACAAGCAGTCAATCTTTATCTCTGAGTCTTCACACTTACAATTTATCTTAAACTTCCTTTCACAAATTAAATATTATTTACCCATTCACTTTATATCATTGTCTTATTAGTTATATAACCCTCTAAATATTATGGGATCTCCGTAAAAAAATATAAGCCTATCTTAGATCTATCACCTCATGAATACTCCTGCTCTTCTATTCAACACCTACACTTGGTCGTTACTAACACAATGACACATAATCATAAACTCCTTTCTAGTCAAAGTATACTCTAACTCATCGTAACTGGTAACCCTTACTCTAACTCCTATAATTAAATTCAAACAAACTCATTACTTCTTAGTATACCCATAAGGAAAAACTCCTTATTAATAACTTACTATGTGCATGGCTACAATAACATATTTTGCCTTATCACTATCTTCCTTTCTTAGATTACTGAAACTCTGCATGCATTCTTCTAACTCTTGGCACTTTTACTACTACTGGTCATTATCCAGTAACTCACACTATCTATTCGGGTGAAAACACTACCCAAGATCTAAAACACACCACCCCATAAGGGTCTAAACTAAAACAAGGTCTAGGGAAAAGAGTCTGGGAATACCTCTCGCTTTTAGCTCGAATGCATGATTCATATAAATAAGAGTGCATTATTTCAAATTTCAACTCTCTTAAGCTCACTCACAGGCTTCTCTCAAGCCCTTCTGTAGTCTCTTAACTTTCTCAAGATTCTTGCTAAGAATAACTCATCGATAAGTATCTTGGGCTTTGCTTTTCAACCACCTTTAGTATGAGGGGTAGTCGAATGGATTTGAGCGACACACAAGTATGAATAAGTTCCTTATGACATAGATCAAATCCACAATTTAGAATATGAAAGAAGGGAAACTCTTCTTAAATGTCTGTAGTCCTTTATTAATAAAAGTGGGGGCCTCATAACAGTAAATAAGATCCTACTGACACAACTTCGTAGACACCCTAGGACATTTAAACACTTTTCTTTAAAACCAAGTCTTTTACGACCCGATTCTACACCCTGGATGTGGCCAGCACTCGAGAAACCTTATTTGTCCTCAAGTGAACCCTTATACTTGCTAACTACAAGTGGAATACTAACTGAAGCATACATAAGCGTCAAATTGAGATAAACGTTTAAAAAATAGTTACTAAATGTCAATACTCAACTAAATATATTGAGTATGAAACATTAGTTTTAAATAAATCATCTGAAACTGAATGACTCTCCAAAACTGTCTATCTATGAAAAATATACAATATATAGACGAGTGTTGTAACAAGATCTATGACTACTCAAAATGTTACTAATACCAACAACTCATAAAACTGGAGTCTCCGAGACCTCAATTGAAGGCTGAAGAACAGATGAAGTGATCTCAACAGACTCTTGTTAAGGATCCCAAGATCTGTATCTACATCATTCAAAGATTTAGGTCGAATGACACTAGTACATTGAATGTAAAAGTATGTAACAAATAACTGAAAGAATAGACTGCAATAGATAACAATATACTCAAGCTTAATGTAAATAAATAATTGAGTTAAATCATCTAAAGATTTACAAAATACTTTCTCATCTCTCAACTCAACAAAATAAGTGATATATAAAAATATATGTTAACTCTATTAGGAGATTCTCTAATCGACAACCATCACTATGAGCTACATGATGATACAATGTCTCACCCACGGTGCCAGAACCGTCCTATGCCTATTCAGGATTCATCTAAAAAGTATGATCATGAACCCATGTTGGAATACATGGTTTATGAGTAATGTGAATTGTCTAAATTCATCCTAATATCGGTTCTCAATACCACTCCTCATAATATATAAACTCATGCTCAGTGTTTAAAAAAACACACTCTTCCTCTAGTTTGAGATAATGGCTTAAACTATCCTCTTAAAAGAGGTAACTAATCTTGAAATATCTTTGAACTCATAACTCATTTAGAAATCGAAGTTTCTCTTTATCAATGTTAGAACTGATACCTTTGGGAATACTTAGTTTCCTTATACTCTTACACAATTCATATTTTAAAATTGGAAAAATGCACAAGTACCCCCATAGACTATGACTGAAATCCCAGAGACACACCTTACCTAAACTAAGGTCCTATTACCCCCTGATTTTTTTTTGTAATTTTGTGCACCTTTTTGGCTTAACTGGCATCCAAATATCTCCCATGCGCCTCAATTGTGTGGACTCACGGAGTTTTCCACGTAAGACAAAAGGTGTACAACATTACAAAAAAATAAGTTCGGGGGGGGGGGGGTAATAGGACCTTAGTATAGTTAAGGTGTGTCTCTGGGATTTTGGTCATAGTCTAGGGGGGTACTTGTGAATTTTCCCTTTAATTTTTTTTGTCAAAAGTATATTAAAATCATATTGATATGATCATTGATGAATTTAAAAGTCATACTGCATAAACATTGATGACATAACTACAAACCATGCAACCTAAACATTGATGGCATACTCGATTGTCACACTAATCATGTTTTAGAAACTCTTTCTCAAAACTCATCTTTACTTCTTCCAAAACATAGTTTAAAACTCAAGTGTTGACTTTTTAAAATTTTCTCAAGATTTATAACTCAATTTATGGGGTTCAATTTATAGGGTTCATGCAGAATTATGGGCATGAACGACTCAACTCAGAGATCTAAATAGCAATATGGAAACTTAGTTTTCAGAATTCACGAACTCAACAATACTACACATCTAAAAAAAACACAATTCATGGGGTTCATGCTGAAATAAAGACATGAACGAATCAAATCAAGAATATTAATGCATAACATATAGCAATTCAATAATTAGGAATCAAATTTCAAAAATAAATAGGAACTCGAGAAGTCCAAATCAACTCATCGAAATAATACTCTAATCGGGGGTAGAATCCTAGATTTCTTTTTTACTGATTGAAAGTAGATGTAGGATGAGAGATGAACTAGTCCAACACTATGATAACCTTACATACCTGGAAAAATAAGGTTATTGAATAATCTTGAATAAGAACTTGATTAGAAGCCTTCAAACCCCAACTTGATGGAGAACAATTAAGAAAACCTTTCTTGATATTTGTTGAATTAGTTTGTCGAAACTCTATGGCCAAGAAATTATGATTTTCATTAGCGATATATATTTGTATGGAGGAATTTGAGTTGAAAAGAATGAAATTCTTGGAGAAAGAGTTACCTTTAAGAAGAATCGTGAAGAAGATTGAAATAATCTTGAATGAGGTCGTCTACTTTTATTTTTCCTTAGGGTTTGAGAAAGAAGAGAATATTGAATTGTGAGATGAAACTCTAATTATTTTCAGTCTTTAATCAGTCATGACATTTGTTTAAAGTTTTCTTAGAGGTAAAAAGATAAAAATGACCCTTTTTAATGTTTTCCCGTCGGCTAATTCATCACTACACTGTATCAGCTTACTAAAAGGGAAAAATGCACAAGTACCACCTAGACTATGACCAAAATCCCAAAGATACAACTTAACTATTCTAAGCTCCTATTACCCCCTGAACTTTTTTTTTTTTGTAATTTTATGCACCTTTTTGACTTACGTGACATACAAATATCTCCCACGCGCATCAATTGCGTGGAGTCACGGAGTGTGCCACGTAAGATAAAAGGTTTATACAATTACAAAAAAAATAAGTTCAGGGGGTTAATAGGACCTTAGTTTAGTTAAGGTGTGTCTCTGGGATTTTTGTCATAGTCTGGTGGGTACTTGTGCATTTTCCCTTACTAAAATGGTCATACCTTTTTACTCGAAACTTGGGAAATTGGTGGCGTTGGAAAGTAGATTCAAATACCATTGATTTTATGGGATATGGGCCACATAATTTTATATATTCTAAGAGATATGGCCATTTAAGGTTGACCCAAGTAAAATCTTACGTCAAAACTTAATCGGTAAGGAAGCTTTCAACTCAACTTTGTGCTAGGAGTTCTAGTGACCTTAATTCATATTCAAATTCATTACCACTCTAAATTATTTAAATATACACAATGGTAAATTTAAGAATTACCTGATATGATTTTATTTATAAATTAAGAATCATTCGAGTCTTAATTTAGAAATTTTTGGGGTGTTCTAGGCCCTTTGTGGGGAAAGATACTAAGCATACCAAATTTTGGCATGATCATTAAAATTTGGGAGGTTAATAAGCAGCAAACATCTTTAATCTATCAATCCTTTTAATGTACAATTAGGCATACATAAGGGAAGACTTAGTAGAAGCTTTTTCCTTATCTTTGATGGTCCCTTCGATGAAATCCTTCAAATAATTGAGTGTGATCATCCCTTTGGAAAAAATTAGGATCTCCATGATAGGCATTGTTTGCTTCACATGATTTTCAACATTTTGAACTTCAATACCCTTTCTAGGCGCATCAATGGATTCTCCATCTAATCATCCATCCATCATGTCTATTAACTTATTGATATGAGACTCTTGGTTTTCTATATTCTTGTTCGACCCTTCAACTATAGTTTCCAATTTTCAAAATATTCCTCTATGGATGAAGCATCAGCTACTATTGAATGTATGACCATTGGGGACATCAGAGAGTAGCATGGATTATTAGGAAAATAGATCTTCAAAGGGCACATATCAGGTGATGCATGCGTAGAGGATTCATTAGTTAAATCGGTTCTTCATTCAAGTAGATTTCTTTGAACTTGAGATCTTAACTAGAGCTAGAGTCTTCTTGATATTTTTGGAACCACTCCTTCCTTATAAAGCGTATGTAGAGAACCGTTTCCTTTTAGTGTTACGATCCAAAACAAGAAATTTATGTGGATGGCACTTGAAGTGTTTGATGTCCCATCGTAGTGGTCGGGCTCCTTGTAACAACTCAAAATTTTCCAAAGGTAACACCAAATATTTCTTTTACATTACCATATAACTTAGAGTCAGCAACCTTAGGATCCTTAGACGATGTTTGGAGGGTGTTGATCTCCTTCAAAGTCATTTTCACGCACTTTAATTCTTGAATAGGTGATATGAGAGGTATATATGTTCCAGAATTTGTAGATGGTAAAATTTATGCCGAGAAATTATTATTAAGACTAGAAAATATTACAAAAAGATATTTATTTGTTTTCAAATATGATCATTACAATCTTTATGAATCCTCTAATTTTTCATTTTAGAAATCTAAATTCAATGTCTTCTAAGCCTAATCTTGAATTTTGATGAACTTGAACTTGAACTTAAACTTGACTTCCACTCCCAAGGGCTTTTGAACTTATTCTTGAATATGGTTGTCTTGATCTTTAGTTGTTCTTGAACTTGAATGCTTGGGTATTTGTATACTTCATCTTGTAGCTTGTAGATAAATTTGTTGTGTTTGATCTAGGTGCTCTCTTTGGCATCTAGTTAGAATTCTAGTGTGATTTACGATGAAAAAGCTTGTTCCCTTTACCCCATTATATTTAAGCGACATGATATATTAGACTTTAACTAAGTGGGATCTTCATTTGTTGCCCATATTAATGGAGTAATTCAATGAAATTGAAACTCAATTAAATCCATATTTTTAGGCATAACTAATTAATCTAATTATTATTCAATCACAATATTAATTTGGACTGATATATATTGAATTTAATATAATTTGAATCTTTTTATAAATTTATATTTAATAAATTTTAAATGATTATATTAATATCACAAAAAAAACATATATTAATTATGCAAGTATTTAAATTTATGTAAGCTACATTTAAATACTTGTATTAATCTCATATTTGGTACATCTTAATGAATTGCAATAGTCTCTTTTATTTTAATCAAATTGCATTAAATCTCATATTTGACTTTTCTCTTTTACCGTTACAAAAGAAAACCAAAATGAAGAATTGCATTAATCTCATATTTCATGCCTTTTAAAGCTATAAAAGCATGGTGGACAGTGTAGCGAAATGAAAAGGTAGAAAAATGGCAAAGTTTTGGCCCTCTTCATTGTTCTTTCTCTCCTTTTTATTAGTAACACTATTTCGAAATCTTCCAAATGTGAACGCAGACATACTTGATGACGTTTGTCCCAAAACCATAAATCCTCCTCTATGTTTTCAAGTGCTTCGAAATGATCCCTATGTTTACAAAGGAGATATTCACAGCCTTCTCTCCATTGTTCTTTCTATAGCACAAGATAATACCACATCTACATATAACTTGGTTCAATCAATTCTGCGACAACCCATAAAAGATCCCAACATGAAAGACCAACTAATTGGTTGTTTAAAAAACTACAAATATGCCATTGATAATCTTGAAAGTTGCAATGATTTGCTTAGGATTGCTAATTATAGAAAAATAAGTTTTTTGGCTTCTACTGCTATGTATGAATCTCTTGCTTGTAACCAAGGTTTCAGAGATGTACCACCCCAACTTAAACACCTCAGCAAGGTGGTCTAAGAGTTCACTGATCTTTCGGCTGTTATTGCCTATGATCTCGAATAATCTAGTTATTTTACCTGATGCCTTATGTCTCAATCCGTTCTTAGATTTCATGGATGAATTCATCTTCTGAATTTTTACATATATATATCATACTTGAAGGCGTAAAGTGAATTTTCAATTAACACTTAAAATAAAAACAAACTTCATATATAATTTTAAAATCAATTTTTAAAATGTTTTTATGCAAAATAATATTTTTCAATAATTAATATCTTTGATAAAAATCAATTATTAGTTTTAGATTAGATTTTATTAATTGCAATGTTGAAATCATCCTTTTACCGAGGCAAACACTATAGGATTTGTGAACAAATTCTATAATTAATAGATTGATAAATTTAGATAAAAATAATAGTAATTAAGAACCATAGAAGTTGATTCAATAAGTTGAGAACTTGGTATACCCCACTTAATGTATGTTTCAATTCTTGAAATCCTGAAGAAATTAAAAAAAATGCAATTCTCTCTCTTCAATATTTTTTGACTATTGGCTCTTGTTAGTTGTTTGTGGTAAAATTTTTGTAATGACCCTCTAGGACATTAACTTGTATGAAGGTATTATTAAGTGTTTAGAACTTTTCTATAGTAAATAAAATTTATTTATTATTTAAGAGTTTTGTCACCTAGTAAGTTTTTTGCTTTTTATTACATTTTTTTTAAGTTTATTGAGAGCTTTTAAAGTTTGAATGGTTAACTTTGGTCAAAACATCAGGAAATTGAACTTTGAGTGTAATTTTCATGTTTCCTTTAGTTATGGAACATCAAGTTTCGTCTTTAACGACCTTTGATTCAGGTCTAAAGGGTTCCAGACTCATTTTAAGAACCTTACTATTTTTGGCTAAAATAGAATTTTGGGTGGGGGAACTACTTTTTGTAGAGATGACCTACATTGTATTTTCTGAAACCTTTGTTGTGTCTCAAGTGTCAAATTATGTGTGTTAGCATAGTTTATTTGTGTGTATGGTGTTCCAACAAATCTCGAGGCCCCGTCAATGTATCTGGCCAACTTCAAATTTAGGTTGGTGTAGCATTTGCTGGTTCACCTAATTTGTTCTTTGTATCTGTGATCTTTGAATTGCTTTTGCAAATGCCACTAAAATTGGTCTTCACAATGGCAAGCTTGGCATCACATTCAGGTAAATAATTCTTTTTAGTCTTCGAGGTCATGTTTTTTTTTTAAACACCCCGCTATTTGAAAGCGCTAAAATTAGAAAGAAACCAGTTTTGGAAAGAATGAAAATCTGAAATTTGGAAAGTATGTTAAGTATGAGTTTTGGGTCAAATTCAAATAACCATAACTCCTAGTACAAAATTATTTAGGTATACTACAAGATATCAAATGAAAGGTCTTTGAATTATCTTTATAACGCCACCAAGTTTGCTAATTTTCGAGTTCGTATGAAGGAGATATGCCCGTTTGAAGTTGGGCTGTCAGGATAAAGAAATTCAATCGGATTTTAGAGGGCTATTTTGGTCTTCCATTACCCAACTAATTTATTTAGTTTTTAGTAAGTTATTTGGGGTCTAAATTGAGTTGGTTCCATTTACGCAATTAAGAAATACACTAGGGTTTGAGAGAAGAGAAGAGGAGAAAAGTCAAGGCGTTCTTGGAGATTTCTTGTGAAATCTAAGTCATTTCGCCAAAGGTTTGATCCCTAAAGAGGTATGTGAGACTTTTATAGCATTGGGTTCGTTAACCCACGTGACAATCATGCTTGTTTCAGTTAAATTTGTTCTGAAAAGTTGAAAGTATGATGTTTTTGAATTATGTTCTTGAAATTGGCTTTCATTTTTTAGTTCCGATAAGATTGTTGAAATCTTGATGAAATCATGTCGATTCTAGAGTTGTATATGTGTAAGTTCTTCTGTTCATGTATCGGGTATCTGAATCAAAAGAGGAATTGAGAAAAAGAATTAAATTTAGGCAAATTGGGGTTAGAAAATGAAGAAAGAAAAAGTTGAGAAAATCTGGGTAACAGGTCCGCAACTCTGTTCCTCTGGATTGGAACTTTTCCCTCCGCTTCGTGTAGAGGTCGCGGACCCTTCTGCCTTAAAATTTATTTTGCGACCAAATAATAAAATGTATCTCCGCGTCGTGGACTTGCTTGTAGACATCACGAGGACTTTCCTATTAAAAATCACAACCTTGAATCCATAAATTCCAAATTCAAGGAATGTTAAGAGACAAGTCTAGAGAGTTCTTAGAGTCCTTTTAAAATACTTTTGCAAATGCTTTAAACTTGTTTTTAGACTTGAGTTTTGAGTTTAGTAGAGAGTACAGTGTGAAGTTCTTTTCTTCAAAATATTATATGGGGACTATGTATTTCCAAAGAGTAAACATTTTCACCTTTAAACAAGAAATGAAACACCAATTTCCGAAAAAGAGTTTAAGCTAGTTTGCAGTAATAATAAATGCTTTCACAATTAAGCAAGAGACGACACACTTATTCCTAGAGATCTTTTGGGCTAGTTTTTGAGTAATTATCACAAACCAAAGAAATAGTTATGTTCTTAAACATATGATATAATTATATTTGAGAGTACTATTGAGTACCGATATATGAGAGAGTTTAGACAACTCACAGCCCCCATAAATCATGTAGCCATCAATGATAGAAAAGGGTCATACTTTTTAGATGATTTCTTAGTGCTTTTTAGCATATACTAGGGAATACACTTAGTAGTGAGGTTCTATACCCCCCAACAATGTATAGGACGACTATGGTAGCGTGAGGAAAAACAATGTATCATCACATAGCTTGTTATATTTTGTAATCTTATATACACAGAGATAACTTGTATTTCCACATACAAGCAGAGTTTAAATTGTATCCTTGAATTCAAACTGAGTTACCATTGTATTTCTAAATACATAAAGTTGTTACCATGTTTTAAAAACTTTTCTTTATATTGAATTTATATTATTGTTTTACATTGAAATGAGTTAAGTTGAGACTAGGTATGTTCCTTCAGTTCTTTTCAAGTTTATGTCTTGTTGTATAATTCCTCTCGGAAGCTCGTACATTCAATGTGTTTATGCATGTTGGCTTGCATCTTTTTATGATGCAGATTTAGGTAACCGGGATCAACATCAAGCGCATTGTTGATCCAGTTTAGCTTCAGAGTTATTGGTGAGTCTCCTTGCTTCCGGATGATCTATTTTTATTGCTTTCAGTTTAGTTCATTAGGATGTCATGGGTCTTATCGCAACGTCCATGTTAGTTGTTAGAGACTTCATAGAAAATTAGTTGATGTTGGTTCGTGAGTCTTTCCATTTCAGTTTTGATGTTTGAGACTTGAGTTGTCATCTAGGTTAAATGAATGTTTCTTGTATGACATTCGAAGTTTACTGCATGAGTTTATATTTTGAGAATGTTTTCTTGTTATTTAAGTCTTCTGCTAAGAGTTAAGCTCGGGGCGTGACAAACTTGGTATTTGAGCAATGCACAAATCCCCTCTTCGCCCAAGGAATGCTTACTGAAGGAAAAATGTTAACTACTTGAATAAGAAGGCCAGAGTCTACCTTCGCATTAGGAGTTCCCTCATTTCAGATTATGTAAAGTGCCCAAGGGCGTAAGACTTTTGGCTGGTTTAAGATGATGAGAAAGAAATGAAAGCCCCCTTCGGGTTGATTTTATCCCCCCGCTTGCCCAGGAACTGAGTTTTGTAGCGATTACCTTAGGGTTAGGGAGGGAATAGCCTTTCACTCTACTAGCAGTAATTCCATAGCTACCTGAAAACACGCCTTCTTTTTTTCTTAAGCATCTCGTGTATTCCTTAATGTTATCTCAAACACTAGGCAATAGAACGAAATTAGTTCCTAATTCCCATAGTTTTTGCAGTGCTTCTTCTACCCATCTCGATCAAAATCCCCTTATTAGTAGCCATCGCAGGTTTCATTACTTTTCTTCCATTCCACCACAAAGGAAAATGATATTGAACAATTAATTAACCGTTGAGAACATTAACCCTAAAAAGAAGAATATTGTGGTTTTGTAACACACAAAAAGAAGAGTATTCTAGTCTTTGAAGGAATGAAAAAAGGAGAGGCTGGTAGAGCTCCTCTTTGTTAGCGGCAACATTCTCCCTTCTATCTATCAACCATTTGATTATGGAACTTTCTCCCCACAACAATCATTTTGAAAATAATGTGCAATTCATAGCCCTCGATGATCGGGCAAATGTAATAGAGAATTTATGTGATCAAGTATCTAGAAACATGGATGCGACTGGTATTTAGTTGCCACCAACATGGATGTCGGTAAGAGAGCTTGTCGAACATGTATAGAAGGTTGGGAAATGGCCTATATACCCCAGTAAAATAGAATAATTATTAGCCCCCCCCCCCACCTCACCACCACCACCACCATAGGCTATTAAGAACGACTTCCTATATGTCGGATGTCTTTGAAGACTAACTCCTACATTCCTATTGGAAGAGGTGCGCTAGCGAGAGAAGAGGCAAGGTTATTAGATACCTTAGAAAAGCCCGGCCAGAACAACATATGCAAGTTTCCCTGCATGTGGCTCGTACGTGATAACTTCTCTAAAGTCCAAGAGGTGGAAGCAATTTTGATAGGTGGGAGAAAGTGCTTTCAATGGTGATGAAAGAGGAGGAAATTCTTGGATGACAGACACTCTCAAAACCTGGCAATAGTACTGTAAACCGTTGGCTCGCGATTGAAGAATGTATTTCACATTGTTATATCCAATAGTGATCCCTATGTAAACAATAGATGATCATCCTTCTCTAAATCATACATGTTCGGTTGTTGTATCGATAACCTCCTTCGGTTATGTTCGCAGATCAAGAACATTCCTTGGCTGTGAGTTAAACGATTGAACATCAATAACAAAGTTCAAGAATCCTAGGGAGTCTATAAAGTTGTGTTAGTACGTAGAGTCGTAGTTATCGGTGTGAAGAGTGTCCATCAATAATTAGGAGGTTGAAACACTTAGGAACTCTCTCACTTATTTCATACTCATTTTTTGCGATAGAGTTTATCTCTAAAAGTTTCTTCTAATTCGTGATTGCGCGTGTCTTTTAGATCATGCATGCACGAAGTGCTTTCAAAGATCGTCCCGCTAGGAGGAATGCTGAACCACAAGGAACAAGGGGTACCTAATGCACCAGAAGTGCAACTCCAAGGAGAGGTCACCAATGTTGAGTTCCGTGTATCTATCTAGAAATTAAGTCATGTAGTGACCAATCAAGTTGTAAACAAAGAAAATCGATAGTATGTGGTTGATACTTCAAGGATTTGTAAGTTCTTAAGGAATATCCTTCAAGCTTCACTAGTTCAAGTATCACTGACGACCCAGAAAAATTTGAGGAGTTTTAGAAGTTTTTTGAGAGCATGCACATTGCTGAAGGTGCACTACTTGTGAGTTTCACTTTGTTTGAGGAGGCCTTCTTGGGGCGTTTCTTACCCCCGTGAACTAAGAGAAGCCAAGGTACGAGAATTTCTCACTCTTAAGTAGGAAACTATGAGTGTTCATGAGTACTGTCTGAACTTCACCCAACTTTTCTGTTATGCTTCGAAGATGTTGCAGACATGAGGAGCGGGATGAGTTTGTTCGTTGCTGGGTTGTCTCTTCTATCTAGGAGGAAAGGTGATACACCATGAGTTTACGGTATTTTTGATAAATTTCACTTAGAAGTTATGTGTCTAGAGCCATTTTGTATTGGAAATAATGTTTTTATGTCATGTTTGCAGTAAATAGGCTTGGACGCGATTGAGTGAGATGACAACTAAAAAATATGCAAGAGTTGCCAACCACAAAGGGACCTACGGACTGTAGAACCTATGAAGGTCCGTTGATGGGTAGGCATAGATAAGAGCCTCAGAGAATTTGACCAAGTGTTGAACTATGAAATAATCCACAGAACGTACGTCGACCCATGAGCCATTCTGCATATCCATAGAAAATGTTTTGAGAGTTGAAGTTCTAGTAGCTTATGAAATTCCTAAGTGTGGACCCACGGACCATAGGTCCATCCTGCACATCCGTTGTTGGTGATCAAGAATGATGGTTCCAGGACTTGCATAAAAAGTCTAAGTGTTGAACAACGGAGGGGACTATAGGTCAACCCATGGTCTGTAGGTCGAGTCGTCGATCAAAGCCGTATCCCAGAAGTTTATTTCCTTATTTTGTTTCCTTTTTGTTTGGGACATGTTTTTCTATAAATAAGGTATGTAAACCTCTTTTTTGGGGGTTAAACATTATTGTTTACTTTTAGTTCATGAGATGTTCTTTAGGAATTAACTTGCAACTTTAGCAATTTGATTTACAGATTTCGGTTTATAAGATTTTTTCTTTGGAATTCAGTTAGAGATTTCAGAATTCTTCTACTCTAAACGTAAGCTCATCTTATTATCAAAACATGAATTTGTTCTTTCAAGAATGAGTAGCTAAATAAACAACAAGGGTTGTGTGAATCATGAGCAATTAAAAACTTATGAATAATAACTAAGTAATTCTTGAATATTGTTGATGCATGCATTGGTAATTCATTCTCTAAGAAGTATTTTTAACAAGTGCACGCTTTAGAACCCGCCTTTTTGCTACTTGTCGGACCATAGAGGTAGTTAATAAGAAAAGAATTATCAATAGAGATCTAGTGTGATACTATCTAATAATGTAATGTCAATTGGTGCGAGGGTCACAACTAAGTCATACATTGTTTGATGTCTAATATGAGGTAAAGTTAAGAGTTAGTAAAGTATACACACGTACCCAGACCAAAGTGTGGAGTCAAATTCCCTATTTGGAGGACCAATCACTTAGAGATACATATCTTACCAACTTTAAATGTAAAGCACTAGGAAAGGATTACTATAATTAGGATTACCGCGTTAAGAGCTTATGTAGAACACATACACCCTAGTTTATCTCTTTTATTGATAACTCAAGGTTTGAATCTTGCTAACTTATTACTTAAACATCAATTGGTTATTTACTTACACACACACCGCTTATTTACTTGTCTCGAAAATAAGTTGACTACACAAATGTAATAGTGAGTTAAGTTTAAGTCTGAATCATATTCCTTGTGGGATTGAACCCAACCTACACGTTGGGTTCTTTATTTGACAACGATTGCTTATACTTCTTTAGGGAGGTGTCATTTGAGCGTATCAAATTTTGGCGCCGTTGCCGGGGAATAAGACTTCTGGGTTAAGTTTAACTACATTATTGAACTTTAGTCAATTATTTCCTAATTTTAAGTTTTCTTATTTATTTTTCCTTAGGTTTCTACTCTAGTGTATACCAAGTACACGGATTTGAGGCAAACCATTAACTCCATATATCCAAAATTAAGCAAAACTTTGAGAGAGATAAATAATCGAGGGGTCCAAAATAATCCAATTTTAGAGGAGCATGCGGAAGGTGTTGGTAATGAGAACACTCAGGTTCCTGGTTTTAATTTACTCAAAGATGCATTGAAGGTGCAGGATCTACCTGAACCAAGATAGAGTGATAATTACAGGGTCGACTTCAATACCATAGAATCTCAAGGACCTATTGTTCTCCCTCCTCTACCTCCAGGGCATACATTTGTGGTGATTAGCAGTTTGGTACAGAGGCTTACAACAAGGGGGTTGTTCTCTAGTATGGTTTGTAAGATCCTCATGGGCACATATCCAAGTTGAAGAGTGTTTGCAAGAGTTGTGAGGGGAGAACCGTAGTTGGATATCAACGTCATAAGGTTAAGAGCCTTCCCTTTATCATTGACTGGTGATGCTGCAGTGTGATTTTCGGAGCTTCTATTTAACTCAATTCACACATGGGACTAATTGCATAAGGTGTTCATAGAAAAGTACTTCTCATTTTCTAAGAAGCTGAACCACAAAAACAAATTTAACAACTTCATGTCACTACCTAAGAGTCTGTGAGTAGATGGTGGGACAATTTCACTGCATTCATAAGAAGCATTCTGAATCACCACATTTATGATGAGTCACTGAAGGAGTATATCCTCAGTATGACAATGGCAAGGTTATGCTTGATACTATCACAAGAGTATCATATGGTGAGTGCACTTTTGAGAAGATTGATGAGAAACTAAAGAAAATTTAACAACTTCATGTCACTACCTAAGAGTCTGTGAGTAGATGGTGGGACAATTTCACTGCATTCATAAGAAGCATTCTGAATCACTACAAAAACAAATTTAACAACTTCATGTCACTACCTAAAAGTCTGTGAGTAGATGGTGGGACAATTTCACTGCATTCATAAGAAGCATTCTGAATCACCACATTTATGATGAGTCACTGAAGGAGTATATCCTCAGTATGACAATGGCAAGGTTATGCTTGATACTATCACAAGAGTATCATATGGTGAGTGCACTTTTGAGAAGATTGCTGAGAAACTAAAGAAAAATTCCCAAAATAATAAAGCATGGAGCACTAAAATGCCAGACACTAGAAGAAGCACATTTGCATTTTAAGCTATACCTAGTCAATCTATCAATGACATTCGTGACGAGATGGCTCAAATAAGGAAAAAACTTAGATTGGTGTTGAAGAATGTTAGCGGAGGTGCAGCAAAGGTGAATGCGGTTAATTACTTAACTAGAACTCCACCACCACCAGTTGAGGAATGATACTATGAGAAGGATGTTTATTTGGTAAATGCTCATGGGGAGGGGGGGGGTCGAGCCAACGCCCAAGGTTCCAACTCAGGTAATTGGCGCCAATGGCAAGGAAACAAAGGTTGGAACTATGGTAACTACAACCGAGAGGGTAACTATGTGCGGGATAAGAGTTGGGCCTTATGTTTCACCTGTAAATAGGGGATCTGGTAACAAGAACATGGGGGGTAATATGTCTTGGATTGAGAAGATTACATAGAAAATGATGAAGAGTTTTGATTCGACCGATGAGAATATGAAAAAGATGTGAAATGACTTGTCTCAAATTGTTCAAAAGGTTAATGCCGATGTTGTATCGATAACGCAACTTGAACAACACTTTAACCAGTTGTTAACTACTGTGATCCCACGTCAGCTTGGCAAACTTCTTAGCAACATCGTCTAAAATTCAAAGAATGATGGGCATTGTATGACAGTCACTACTCGAGGAGGTAAACAGACCATTGATCCCCCTATATCGTCTGAGGTTAAAATAGTTTTTGAATAAGATGATGATGATATTAGGTTGCAGGAGAGTCCAAGAATGCTACAGAGAAGAAAATGGAGGTGACCCAAAAAGTTATTCACATACCTAGACCTCCACCGCATTCCCACAGAGATTAGTGAAAAAGACTGAAGAAGGAAAATACCACAGGTTCATTAACATATTGAAAAGGTTTTCCATCAGTGTTCCATTGATAGAGGATTTGGAGAAAATTTTATTGCCTGGGTATGCAAAGTTTATGAAGGATTTAGTGACCAAAAAGAGGGTCGTTAGCTTTAGAATGATGAGAGGTTGCAACATTGCAGTGTTATGATACTAGGTCACTAGTGCAGAAGAAAGAGGATCCTGGTGCTTTGACTATTCCTTGTATCATCGGCTTGTTGCATCTTGCAAAGGATTTATGAGATTTGGTGCTAGAATTAATATGATGCTATTGTCAATTTACAAAAAATTAGGTTTAGGGGCTCAAAAACCGACAGCAATGTAATTACTCATGGCCAATAGAACTGTGCAGAAGCCTATTGGTGTTATCCAAGATGTACTTGTGAAACTGGAGGCATTTATTTTTCCGACAAATTTTGTGATACTTGGTTGTGGGGTTGATCTTGAGGTTCCCATCATCCTAGGGAGACCATTCCTTGCTATTGGACGCACCTTGGTCGATATGGATAAAGGGCAGATGAAGTTCGATATGGAGGAAGGGCAGATGAAGTTCCAATTTAATAATGAAGAGGTAACTTTGAACATTTGTAGGACTATAAAGTAGAAAAGAAATCTCAAGTCAGTACTAAGTTTGAATCATGTTGTGGAGCGAGGTTCTCATGTGTCTATTGAAGAGAGGATGGGTGTTGATGCACTGGCAGCAATAATGATGAATTTTGAGGGTGATGGTACTGAAGATTATGATGAATTATTTACCGTACTTAATATATTTGAATTTTGTTCCAAACCAAAGAAATTGGAGCTAGATGTGAATAATCGCAACTCTCCACTGAAAAACTGTATGTTCAAGAGGCTCCAAAATTATATCTCAAGGCTCTACCATCGCATTTGATGTATGTATTCTTGGGTGATATGGTACTTTACCAATTATCATTGCGGTCGATTTGAGTGAGGTAAAAGTTGAGGCATTGGTTTTTATGTTAAAGAGATTCAAGAGGGCGATTGGATGGACTATTGCAGATATTGTTGGATTCCTCCTGACATTTGTTCTCATAAAATCCAACTTATTCCAGACCACAAGCCTAGTATCGAGCACCAAAGGAGACTAAACCTACCTATGCAAGAGGTTGTGAAAAAAGGAAATCATCAAATGATTGGATGTTGGAGTCATATACCCCATCATAGATAATAGTTTGGTGTATCCTATTTAGTGTGTTCCTAATAAAGGTGGGATTATTGTGGTTTCTAATGCAAAGAACGAGCTTGTTCCAATGTAGCTAGTGACTGGATGGAGGGTAAGCATGGACTATCAAAAATTGAATACTTGGACAGAAAGTATCATTTCCCTATGTCATTCATGGATCAATCAGATCTCCATTGCTCCAGAAGACCAAGAGAAGACCACCTTCGCTTGTCCTTATGGGACTTTCCCTTCAAACGGATGCCATTTGGGTTGTGTTATCCTCTAGTGACCTTCCAGTATTGCATGATGTCGATATTTTCACATATGGTGGAGGACACTATTGAGGTATTTATGGATGATTTCTCTGTGGTAGGTGACTTGTTTGATGGTTTTTTGATGCATTTGCCCAAGGTATTGAAACGGTGTGAAAAGTGCAATCTTGTTTTCAATTGGTAAAAGTACCACTTCATGGTGAAAGAAGGGATTGTTCCGGGTCATCAAATTTCCGAGAAGGGTATTGAGGTTTATAGATCCAAAGTCGAGGTAATAGAAAAACTTCCACCACCTATCTCTGTTAAAGGTGTTAGAAGTTTTCCTGGCATGTAGGTTTTTATAGCAGGTTTATCAAGGATTTCTCCAAAATTGCACACCCATTGTGCAAACTGCTCGAAAAGGAGTGTACGTTTTATTTTGATGATGCTTGTCTTAGAGAATTTGGAAAGTTGAAAGCAAAGCTAGTTTTCGCACCTATCATAATTTCACCAGATTGGGGGCAACTGTTTGAAGTGATTTGTGATGCGAGTGGGTGGCACTTTGTGTGGTATTGGGACAGAGGTGAGAGAAGATTTTCATATTATTTACTATGCCAGCAAAGCTATAAATGTGTCTCAAAATAACTATACGGTGACTGAAAAGGAATTCTTTGTTGTGGTTCTCACATTCGAGAGATCCCACTTGCTTGGTACTAAGGTTATTGTGCATACTAACCATTCTACATTCAGGAATCTGAGGGCTATAAAATATGCAAAACCGAGGTTGATTAGATGGGTTTGTTGCTGCAAGAGTTCAACTTTGAGGTGAATTATAGAAAGGGGACATAAAATCAAGTTACGGATCATTTATCAAGATTAGAGGAGGAAGCTCTTCTCAAGCTAGGAGATGGAGCTGAAATTAATGATGCATTCCCAGACAAACAAATTTTGCCTGTTTCTCATGATCTTATACCTTGGTTCGCAGATTTTTCTAATTACTTGGCAAGTGATTTGGTGCCATTGGAGTTGTCATTTCACCTAAGGAAAAAAGTTTATGAATATGTGAAAAAGTTCTTTTTGGATGAGCACTTACTTGTTCTGTATTTGTGCTAATGGGATTATTCGTCGATGTGTGCCCGAGGTTGAGATGATGAGTATACTAGATGTGTGTCATTCATCGCCTGTTGGTGGGCATCATAATGATATTCAGACTGCTCATAAAATCTTGCAGTGTGGGCATTATTGTTTTACCATCCACCAAGATGCTCATGATTTCACCAAGTCTTGTGATCATTGGCAAAGAGAAGGAGGAATTTCAAAGAGGCAAGAGCTACCTATGAATCCAATATTGGTGATTGAGTTGTTTGATGTAGTAGGCCTTGAATTTATGGGTCTATTTGTGAGTTCACATGGGATGAAGTATATTCTTATTGCGGTTGATTATGTGTTGAAATGGGTGGAAGCAACTACGCTTTTAAATAATGAAGGGAAAAGTGTCACCGCATTCCTGTAAAATAATACTTCTCCACATTCGGTACACCTAGGGCGATTATCAGCAATGAAGGTTCCCACTTTTGTAATAAATTATTCAAGGTGTTGTTAGAGAAATATACAGTCCGTCACAATGTAGCTACTCCTTACCATCCGCACTCTAGTGGGCAAATTAAAGTGTCAAACATAGAGATAAAACAAATTCCTGCAAAGACTATGAATGCCAATAGAACTGATTTGTCAAGGAGGCTTGATGATTCTCTATGGGCCTATCGCACCGCATTCAGAACTCCCATAGGTATGTACGCCTACCAATTTGTATATGGGAAGTCATGCCATTTATCAGTAGAGCTAAAACATAAGGCTGTGTGGGTGCTAAAAAGTTGAATTTGGATTGTGGCGCCGCATCGAGTCATAGAGTGAATGATATGAATGAGCTTGATGAGTTTCACCTAAAATCTTATGAAAGTTCAGCCTTGTACAAGGAGAAGAGAAGAAATATCATGATCAAAAGATTGAAAAGCGTGAATTTTTTGTAGGTGATCTAATGCTTCTATTCAACTCAAGGTTGTGCATTTTTCCTAGCAAGCTCAAGTCCAAGTGGACCGGGCCATTCAAAGTCACTCATTTGTTTCCACATAGAGTGGTCGAGCTTGAGAACAAGGTTCAAGAGAATGGGCAATGGATCAAAGTCTACATGGGGAAATTGGAAGTATGCAAGAGGTGATTGAGGTCTATTATCTTAATGAAGTCTAAGAAATCAAGGGGTCTGCGTCGTGCTCCTACGTTAAATGAAGTATTGTTTGGGAGACAACCCAATATATACAATCTAGCGAACTATAGGTTTTTCTTTTCGATTTAAGATTTAAGGGTTTTCATCTTTTATTTTAAATTTTGTAACTCTTTAGATAGGTGTTTTATTTTTCTTAGTGTTGGCTAGATATAAAATAGGGTATTTGTTTAATAAGTGTCCAGAAAATCTGAAAAGAAAGTCCAATTAGTTGGTACGTGTACAGGGGCGAAAGGCAAAATCTGCAGAAAAATAGTTGTGCAGTGGTCTACGGACCCCATCGACGGTCTATGGGTCCATCCATGGACCGTGAATGGTGTTAGTAGACCCCAGGTAAGTTTTCAAAAATTCTAATTGTCAGAGTGACCTACAAACCTAGCCTACGATCAGTAGGTCGACCCACGAACTGTCGACAGGCTCTCGTTGGTCCAAACCTAGGTTTGCCTAACCTGACCCGGACATCTTATAAAATAAAACATCTTATTTATAATTCATTCCCCATATTTAAAACTCCCTCCCAACCATTTTTAAACCTTTTCTCTCCCACAATAACTCCATTTAATCCCAACATCCCACAGATCAATTTCTCATTCATTACCCAAATTCCCCAATCATCCTTCTCCCTTCCAAATCCCTCATCACATTCCCCAACGATTCCAGAGTCCGGGTTCGGTGTCAAAGGCTTTCCAAAAGGGTCTAGAAGTTTATTGCAGTCACACACTAACCATTTTTGTATACTTGTAAGGTACTATGGCTACCAAGAAAGCTCTGACTTACACCGCAAAGGGAAAATTGAAGTCCATAGCCCATTCCTTGCAGTTGATCGATGAGGCTATGGATGTAGAGTACGTTTCACCTCCCACCAGGACTTCCGTTACTGCTCCACGCACTACATGGAATCGAGCCCGGCAGTTGATTCTCGACTTGGTCACTACTCTCAAGTTTGAGGCCACACCGATCGGATCAACGGTTGGCTCTGAGTCAGCATCCGATTGCAGCTTTGTCTCTAGTTCTAATGGCATCACCATTTCGTCTTTTTAGGTTAATAGTGCGGGTAACATTCCAGTTCCCCTAGTTCCAAGCATGTACCAGTTGCTGGGGAGCCTAATAGATTGTGTGTGGAGGGCCTGTTTAAGTTATACAGAGATGATCTCATACTGAATGAGAACTATAGGATGGATCGACTAATCATCGATGAGCGTCAGGTTCTCTTAAGTAGCCTCACACTACTCCGGTCATTAAGGGGCTATTTCTTAGACACATGTGTGAGTGTATGCACGTCCATAGGCACATACAATGAGAAGATAATCAAGGAGTTCTATGCATCCTATGCCACAACTATTAGAGGGTCCATTTCCAAGAGGGCCAAGCCCGTAGCTCAGCCTCTACTTGAGGCTACACTAGTTAGGGGAGTTTTTGTGGACATCTCCGAGACCACCCTCCGTAGGTTCATCTATGGCACAGATAAGACTCTACCCATCTATATAGCAGAGCTAGCTATCACATGGGTATCATCCGGAGAAGGCTACTTTCGAGGAATACCGAGCAGCATGAGTCACTTATTAGGTGGCTAGCATGACATCTTGCCACAGATAGAGAGAGAGTAGAGTAGTTCAGTACTCCAAGCATGCGAATCAAGAAGGCCACCTTAAAATTTGCTGCAAAATTGTTTTAGTTGCTGGTACGTTATAGGTTGTCCCCCATTAAGCAGACAATGTGGTCACATGAGACCGAGTAGTGATAGTTGCAGTCATGGTAGAAGGACTTGAGGTTGATTTTTTTTGTATACTAATCGAGGAGATACATGAGAGGGCCTTCAAGGCCACCAACACTTTGCCTTTCCCCTACCTCATTTTCCATCTTTGCACCGACTTTGGTGTACCAGTTTGGCACTGTTATAGGTTGTTTCAAGCAACCAGGACTCTAGACATTGAGTTGATCTAGGATGACGTCTACCTAGCCGCACCTCGTAGAGAGACACAGATTGACGTACCACTTCTTGGTGATGATCTTGCCGACGAGGTCTCACACATGTAGGTTGTTGACTCCACTATTCCAACAACTACTACGGACCCATCAGCAGGTTCCTAGATTCTCCAAAGCCACCCTATCCTCTGGTTCCTCTTCCATCCCTCTAGCTTGAGTTGTGAAGATGGGGCATATATGGTCACATTAGTACAATACATTAGGTCATGGATGCAACACATGTTTGAGCTATTCGAGCTAGGATATAGTAGCTCATTGGCCAGAATAAGCGGGTCATTCATAAGCGCCTGGACGCGTTCGAGCTTCAAGTCTCAAAGAGGCCGGGCCCGACCATTGATCTATCTAATTTCCAAATGGAGTTGGTCATACATCATGCCAATTTGATTCCCTCCTAGTTCCTCCTGAGTTTGCACCAGAGGCTACCCCTATAGATGGGGTGAACACCATTGTAATATCTACTTTATTTGGCGATGAGGTGCTGCTATCAGATTTTTCTCGTGTTGCTAGGAAGCGCCCCCATTATAGTCATGCTTCGGATGATGCTGAGGCCAATAGAATAAGGAAGGATGAGCGACAACATACTAAGGAGGCTCAGACGACATCCATAGTTGATGATGATCTTAGACAACAAAGGGCTAGGGAGGTAGGTGTTGGTCCATCTAATGGCGTGAGCACCACTAATGGTGTCTTGAGAGTTGATGATATCACTACTGAAGGTGCTGAGATGGTAAATGGGAGCGCTACTGATGGCGTTCCAAGTGTTGATCTAGCAGATTTCGAGAAACCAGACCCACCCACTTCTTGAGTGGCTTCACGCAGATGCGCCATAGTTTTGCTTCACCCCATCCTTTGCTTTTTACTCTTTGTTCTTTAGGGACAGTTGCACTTTATTTGTTGGTGTGGGGGTAAATAGAATGTGAGTGATAGGGTGAAGTCTAAGTAACCCAACTCATAATCCTCTCTTGGGGTTTTCTTGCCTATGTTCTTTTCCACCAAGAGATTGTTTTAATTTTTGTTAAACCAATGTTTAGGAATGTATGTGTAGGATTAAGTAGAAGAATGAAAACATGAATCCATAAAAAGAAAAAAAAAGAAAGATCCATGTCCAAAAATGTTGAAATATGCTAGATCAATAGCCTTTATGAGTTGAATGTGTTGGATCTCATATGAAATGATAAGGAACAAATTTGACCTCATGTCTTAAGCTAAACTTGGACTATGTAATCTGATAATCTGATAATTAAACAATGTTCCAAGAGTGTGTGATAAAAGCTGAATGTACAAACAGTTTTTGCCAATCTAGAACTTGCCCCGTTGGTCCTGCTAAGATGATCTAGGCTAAAAGTTGGGAAGTAATCATAGGATCTTGTTCAAAATTCGTCCACTTAAGCCTAAAATGATCCAACCAAATGAAATCAATGTTAGCTTTTATCCAAATGTTGGAGCCTCAAATTGATCATTTCTTTTTATTCACCTAACTCACCTTCCCTAAAATAATTGCCTTTGCTCCGGTCCCTACTTGGACATGTGCACCTTGACTTAGGCCAAAAGCCTGAGTTCAGGGTGGCTAATTCAAAAGTTAGCTTGATATTAGCCCTGGAACTACATCGGATATTGTGCACCTCAACTAATGCAAAATCCATAAGTTGAGGGTGGCTATGAAAGATGAAATCGGAAGAAAAAAAAGGTATGAAAAGAGTTTTGTGTTGAAAAGAGGAAAAGAAAAGATAGAAGAGGATATGACTTTCTACAAAAAAAAAAAAAGCAAAAGATGTAAATAAAAGTGCTGAAAGAAATAAAGAAAAATAAAGTGAAAGAAAAAGAAGAAAGTGAAAAGTAAGAGCCACAAAGTCAAAAGTCACATCCATGTTGAAAAGAGTCAAGGGAAAGAAATAAAATGAAAGGATGTCAAAAATAGGTTGAGAAAAGTAGTAAAAAGTCAATGTAATGTCAAGGAGGGCAGAAAGTCACTAAAAAGTAACCAAATGCACCACACCTGACCATGAGCCTACGTTACAAGCTAAGAAAGTCTTACAGTGATCCTAGAAACTAGTTTGGAGAGTCTGAGCAGTAAGAATAAGGGAAAGCCTATGGTATTGAGCACTAATTTTACTTAAAATAACTACTGTGCATGAGTGTTGAATGAATCCTAAAACTCTAAATTCATATCTTCTGTATGAAAAGGATTTCATTTGAAAAGAGGTCACTAGTTACATTGTCGGAAAGTTGGTACCTTAGTGATTGTGAAAAGTGTATGTTATGTCCTCTATTGGTCAATCTTTGTCATATCTTGATCCGTATGAGTTAGATTGCTGAGTCTGATAAAAAGGAATTGCACTAAGAAGATGGAATGGGTTCAAATAGCCAAGTGATTTTTGAGTCTATCTATATGCTTCTACACAATTGTCGTTTAAAGTGTTAGTGTATCACTTGAGTACAAACAACATGTTTAAGTTAAGGGTGTTGATATACCGTGAGTTTACGATATTTTTGATCCATTTTTCTTAAGAGTTGTGTGTGTCTAGGGACATTTTGTATTGGAAATAATGTTTTTGTGCCATGTTTGCAACAAATAGGCTTGGACGCAATTTAGTGAGATGACAGTTGAAAAATCTGCAGTGGCCACCCACGAATGTATCTACCGACCATAGGTCCTATGATTGATGTCGATGTGTTGGTGTATATAAAAGCATAGGGTAATTCTGACCAAGTGTGGAACGACGAAGCGATCCACGGACCATAGGTCGACCCACGGTAAATCCCGCATATCTATAGAAGGTGCTCAGAGAGTTGAAGTTCCAGTAGCTAATGAAATTCCTATGTCTGGAGCTATAGAAGAGGACCAACGTACCCTAGTTCCACCTATGGTCCGTCATGCACGTTCATTATTGGTAATAAGAGAATGATGGTTCCAAGCCTTGCAAAAAAAAGTCAAAGTGTTGATCAACAAAAAGGACCTATGGTCCGTATGTCGAGTCCTCGATTAAAGCCGCATCCCAAAAGTTTATTTCCTTATTTTGGTTCCTTTTTTGTTTAGATCATGTTTTTCTATAAATAGGGTATCTGAACCTCGTTTTTCGGGGTTAGACATTATTGTTTACTTTTAGTTCTTGATATTTTCTTTGGAATTAAGTTGCAACTTTAGCAATTTTATTTCTTGATTTCGAATTATACGATTTTTGCTTTGGAATTCAATTTGAGATTTTAGGTTTCTTCTACTCTCAACCTAAGTTCATGAATTCTTATTATCAAAGCATGAATTTTGTTCTTTCAAGCATGAGTAGCTAAATCCACAACTAGAGTTGTGGGAACCATGACCATTAAAAACGTATGAATAATAAAGTAATTCTTGAATAGTATTGAGGAATGCATTGGTAATTCCTTCGCTTAGAAGTCTTTTTAGAGAGTGCACAAGTTAGAACTCACCTTTTTGCTTCTTGTTGAACCAAAGAGGAAGTTAAGAAGAAAAGAATTATCAACATAGATTTAGTGTGATATTATCTAATAGTTTAATGTCAATTGGTACGAGGGTAAGAATTAAGTCATACATTGATGTGATGTCTAATATGAGGTAAAGTTAAGGGTTTGTAATGTATACACACGTAGCCTAACCAAGGTGCGGAGTGAAATTCCCTATTTGTAGGACTAATCACTTAGGAATACATATCTTACCAACATTGCATGTAAAATAGTTGGGAAGGATTACTATTATTAGGATTAGAGCATTATGATCTTATGGGGAACCAATACACCCTAGTTTCTCTCTCTTATTGATACATCAAGGTTTGGATCTTGCTCACTTGTTACTTAAACAACAATCGGTTATTTGCTTACACAAATCCCTCCTCATTATTTACTTGTCTTAGAAATAAGTTGACTAAATGAATATGATACTGAGTTAATCTTAAGTCTGAACCATATTCCTCGTGGGATCGATCCCAACCTACAAGTTGGGTTTTTTATATGATAACGATCGATTTTACTTTTTAGTGGGGTGTAATTTGAGCGAAGGAGAAGGCAAGGCAGCTAGTTGATAGGAGATATGGACATAGCAAAGCTTATGATCCATGTGCAACAGGTTGAGGAAGAGAAGCTGAAAGATATAGATGAGTTACAAAATAAGAGAGCTAAGATAGGGAATGAGTCCGGACAACAGAAGAGTAATGCCAAACAGTTATCTTTCTAATACAAACAAAAGGGACCTGCTCCATCATTTGCTAGTGCACCTGCACCAAGAAACATATGTGAGTTCAAAAATAAGAATTCACAGAATTTCGGAGCTAGACCTGCACATTCTCAAGGTAGTGCAACACAAGGGGGTAATAAGACTCCTGCATGTGCTAAGTGTGGTAGGAGCCACTCAAGGGTGTGTCTTGATGGCTCCACTGGTTGATTCAAGTGTGGTCATAATAGTCATTTTATGACAGAGTGTCCTAAGAATAGGTAGGGTAATGATAATGGGGGCAATAGAGCCCAGTCTTCTTCAGTTGCTCTACCAGACATAGTTGCATCTAGAGGAGCTACTACTTCAGGGGCAGGCGAAGGAGGAAACCGTTTGTATGTTATCACTAGTCGCCAAGAGCAAGAGGATTCGCGAGATGTTGACATTAGTATGATCCAAGTATTTAACTTTGATGTTTATGTTTTGCTAAATTTGGACGCAAGTCTATCTTTTGTGACTCCTTATGTTGCGATGAATTTTGATAATCTTCCTGAGAAATTTCTGTTAGCCCTTCAGTTTTTCCACACTTGTTGGTGAGTCGATTCTAGTAGAGAGAGTATATAGTGATTATACAATTTCTGTCAATCACAAGAGCACCATGGCTGATTTAGTTAAATTAGATATGGTAGAATTTGATGTCATTATAGGAATGGATTGACTTCATGCTTGTTATGCCTCAATTGATTGTAGAATGTTAAGTTTCAGTTTCCTAATGAGCCAGTTATAGAGTGGAAGAGTAGTTTAGTAGTGCCTAAGGATAATTTTATTTCGTACCTTAAGGCGAGAAAGTTATTTTCCAAGGGGTGTGTCTATCACTTAGTTTGAGTTAATGACTCTAGTGGTGCAATACCTCATATTCATTCAGTTTCAGTAGTAAAAGAGTTTCCAAAGATCTTTCTAGATGAGCTTTCCGGAGTCCCTCATGAGAGAGATAAACTTTGGTATAGATATTCTTCCTAATACTCGTCTTATATTTATTTTGCCATAAAGGATAGCACCAACGGAGTTAAAAAAAGGTTAAAAGAGCAGTAAAAATATCTCCTAGAGAAGGGATTTATTCAACCAAGTGTCTCACCTTAGGGCGCTGTGGTCTTATTTGTGAGAAAGAAGGATGGTTCTCTTAGAATGTGTATAGACTACCGTCAATTGAATAAGGTTACTATCAAGAATAAGTATCCTCTTCCGAGAATTGATTATATCTTCGATCAGCTTTAGGGTGCCACTTGTTTTTCTAAGAGAGACCTCAAATAAGGCTAGCATAAGTTGGAAGTAAAGGAATGTGATATTCCAAAGACATCATTCAAGACCCGTTATGGTCATAATGAGTTTATGGTCATGTCTTTCGTTTTAACTAATGCTCATGCAGCATTCATGGACCTTATGAATAGACTATTCAAGGCTTATTTTGATATATTTGATATCGTATTCATTGATGACATACTAATCTTTACGAGGAATGAGGAAGATCATGATATTCATCGAAGAGTAGTTCTCCAAACTCTAAATGATAGAGTTGTATGCTAAATTCTCTTAGTGTGATTTTTGTCTTGAGTCTATAGAATTCTAAGGCCACATTATTTCCGGTTATGGAACTAGATTTGATAGTCAGAAAATAGATGCAGTGAAGAATTATCCTACGTCTCCAATTGATATTAGGAGTTTCTTGGGGTTGGTTGGATATTATAGAAGGTTCATCGAGGGGTTCCCATCTATTTCATCTCCTTTGACTAAGTTGACTCAGAAAATAGTTAAATTTTAATGGTCTAAATCTTGTGAGAAAAGCTTTCAAGAATTGAAAACCCAGTTGACTATTGACAGTAATGACCTTACCAAAGGGTATGCAAGGCTTTATGGTTTATGGTGATGCATCAAGAGTTGGTTTCGGGTTGTGTGTTAATGCATAAGGTCAAGGTTATATCTTATCCCTCTGAACAACTTAAGAATCACGAGAGGAATTACGTAACCCGTGATCTAGAGTTGGATACCATAGTATTTGCTTTGAAAATATGGTCTCATTATCTTTATGATGTTCATGTAGATATTTCACCGATCACCAAGAGTCTTTGGTATCTGCTAGTCAAGAAGAGCTTAATCTCAGACCGAGAAGGTGGTTAGAGTTACTCAAGGATTATGACATGAATATTCTATATCACCTAGGTAAGGCTAATGTTGTTGGTGATGCTTTGAGTAGATTTTCTATGGGTAGTAATGTCCATTTTTGGAGGACAAGAAAGAGTTAGCAAAAGACGTGCATAGACTTACACGATTAGGAGTTTGATTAATGGATTCCAATGAATGAGGAGTGGTGGTGATGAATGGGGCTAAATCATCATTAGTTCTGAAGTGAAAGAGAAGCAAGACAAAGATCCTATTTTGCTTGAATTGAGTGCAAAATTTCATAAGCAAAAAGTGAAGGCTTTTGAACAATGAAGAGATATTGTATTTACATATCGAGGTAGATTGTGTGTGCCAAGGGTGGATGAACTTCAAGAGAGGGTCATGGAGGAAGATCATAGCTCCATATATTCTATTTATCAGGTTATACAAAGATGTATCGTGATTTAAGAAAGGTTTATTGGTGGAGTAGTATGAAGAAGGGCATTGCAGAGTTTGTTGCTGAAATGCTCAAATTTTCAACAAGTGAAGGTAAAGCACCAGAGGACCGGTGGTTTGGCTAAGAATGTAAAGATTCTGGAATGGAAGCGGGAGATGATCAACATGGACTTTATTACTGGTTTGCCTCGGTCTCGCAGGCAGCACGATTCCATTTGGGTGATTGTAGATTGAATGACTAAATCAACCCACTTTTTATCGATAAAGATCACATATTCAGTAGAATATTATGCCAAGTTATATATTCAAGAGGTAGTAAGACTGCATGCAGTTACAGTGTCGATTATTTTAAATAGAGGTGCACAATTTTGGAAGTCATTCCAGAAAGGTTTGGGTTTAAAAGTGAACTTCAATACTGCTTTTCATCCTCAGACTGATGGTCAAGCAGAGCGCGCGTTGAAGGCTTGTGTGATCGATTTCAAGGGCAATTGGGATGATCACCTACCTCTCATTGAGTATATTTATAACAATAGTTACCTATTTAGAATCCAAATGGATCCTTATGAGGCTCTTTATAGGAGAAGATGTAGATCTCCTATTGGATGGTTTGAAGCTGGTGAACCAAGGTTGATAGGACCAGATTTATTGCATCAAGCTATGGAGAAATTTGATATTATTTAGAAGAGATTGAAAACAATGCAGATTCTTCAGAAGTCCTATACAAATGTTAGGAGAAAAGATTTATAGTTTGAAGTAGATGATTAATTAGGTCTACTTGAAGATTTAACCCATGAAGGGTGTTATGAGATTCGGTAAGAAGGGGAAGCTCAGTCCCCGGTATATTGGTCTTTATAGGATATCAAAGAGGATTGGCAACATAGCTTATGAGTTAGAGATACCCCAAGAGTTAGCAGTGTTTCCTGCAGTATTTCACATTTTAATGTTAAAGAAGTGTATGGGTGACCCTTCACTTATCATACCTACCGAAGATATTGGTGTTAAGGATAGTTTATCTTATGAGGAGATCCCTATTCAGATTCTAAATCGTCAGGTTCGCAAGTTGAGGACCAAGTAAGTAGAATCACTCAAAGTTCTGTTGAGGAATCAATTTGTTGAGGAAGCTACTTAGGAAGCTAAGGAGGACATGAAGAAGAGGTACCCATATCTCTTCGAGTCCTAAGGAATTCCAAATTAAGGTACTAATCTTCTTCTTGGCATTTACTTTAGTTTGACTTGTTGTGTTTACATTTTGCTTGTTGGGTGTTTGAGATGGATGTTAGATGTTACACACTTAGACTACTAAGAGTAATCTCATTCGAGGTAGAATGTTCCCAAGGGGGATATATTCTAACACCCCTCTATTTGAAAGCGCTAAAATTAGAAAGAAACCATATTTGGAAAAGAATAAAAATCTGAAATTAGGCAAATATGTTAAGTATGAGTTTTGGGTAAACTTCAAACGATCGAAATTCCTAGTACAAGATGATTTACGTGGGATAAAGATATCAAATGAAATTTCCTTGAATTATATTTCCAACGCCACTGAGTTTGCTAATTGTTTAGTCTGTATGAGGGAGATATGCCCATTTGAAGTCGGGTTGTCCGGATGAGTAAAGTCAACAGGATTTTAGAGGGGTATTTTTCAATACCCAATTAACTTATTTCGTTTTTAGTAAGTTATTTGGGGTCTGAATTGAGTTGGTTAAGTCTAAACAATTAAGAATTATGCTATGTCTTTAAGAGAAGAGAAAAGAGAAGAAAAGTCAAGGCATTCTTGGAGATTTCTTGCAAAATCAAAGTTGTTTCGCCAAGCGTTGATTCCTAATGAGGTATGTGAGACTTTCATAGTGTTGGGTTCATTCACCCATGCGACAATCGTGTTTGTTTCGGTGAAATTTGTTTAAGTATGATTTTCTTGAATTATGTTCTTGAAATTGGCTTTCGTTCTTGAGTTTAGATTATATTATTGAGTTCTTGATGAAATTATGTCAATTTTAGAGTTGATATAAGTAGGTTCTTGTGTTCATGTGTTGGGTATCTAAATCTAAAGAGAAATTGAAAAAAAGAATCGAATTTAGGTGAATTGGGGTTAAAAAACAAAGAGAGAAAAAATTGGGAAATTTTGGGTACTAGGTCAGCGTCGCGGACTTGTTCCTAAGGATTCGAACTTTTACGTCCGCGTCGTGGAGAGTTCTCGGACCCTTCCGCCTCAAAATTTATTTCACGATTAAATAATAAAATGCATCTCCACATTGCGGACTTGCTTCCAGATAGTGATTTCTTCATCGTTTCTCATGTTTAACTATCTAAAACACTCTAAAAATCACGATATCTTTCCTATGACAAATCACAACCTTTAATACATAAATTTCACATTCAAGGAAAGTTAAGAGTCAAGTCTAAAGAGTTCTTACATTCCTCTCAAAAGTCTTTGCAAATGCTTTAAATTTGTTTTAAGACTTGAGTTTTGAGTTGAGTGGAGAGTAAAGAGTGAATTTCATTTATTGTAAAAAGTATATGGGGATTATGTATTCCCAAAGAGTCAATGTTTTCACATTTAAACAAGAAAGAACAATGATTTCCAAAAGTACCTTTGAGCTGGTTTTCAGTAAAGAGTAAATGCTTTCACAAATTAAGCAAGGGAGGAAACACAGATTTCCTAGAGAGCCTTTGGGTTAGTTTTTGAGTAATTATCGCCAAAATACAGAAAGAGTTATGTTTTTAAACATATGAGCTACTTATATTTTGGGAGTAGTATTGAGCACCGATATGGCGGAGAGTTCAGAAAACTCACGGCCCCCATAAACCATGTAACCATCATGGGTAGAATGGTCATACTTTTTAGATGATTACTTAGTATTTTTTTAGCATAGACTAGTGGATCCACTTAGTAGTTAGGTTTAATAGCCCCAGAAAAGTATTGGACGGTCCTGGAAGCATGACGCAAAATGTTGTATCATCACATAAATCTTATGTGATAGTTGTCGGTTAGATAAACTCTCACAGTTATATTTTGTATTCTTATATACACATAGATTACTTGTATTTTCACATACAAATAAGGCTTAAATTGTATCCTTGCAAACAAACTGAATTGCATGCTCGTACATTCAGTGTATTGATGTCAGTTGGCCTGCATCTTTTTATGATGCAGATTCAGGTAACCAAGATCAGCATCCAACGCAACGTTGATACAGTTGAGCTTCGGAATTGTTGGTGAGCCTCCTCGCTTCCGGAGAATCCCTTTTTACTAGTTTATCAATTTAGTTCAGTAGGATGTCATGGGTCTTGTCCCGACGTCCATATCAGTTGTAACAGGCTTCATAGACAGGTAGTTGATGCTAGTTTTTGAGTCTTTCCATTTCAGTTTTGATGTTTGAGACTTAAGTTGCCATCTTGGCTAGTTGAATGTTTCTTTTAAAACATTCTAAGTTTATTGCATCAGTTTATCTTTTGAGACTGTTTTCTTGTTATTCAAGTCTTCCACTAAGAGTTAAGTCAGGCAAAGGGTTCATTAGGGGACAACAATGGTTCTCTAGTGCCAGTCTCGCCCAAGGTGCAGGTTCAGGGTGTGACAGTGTTAAACCATGTGATTGCGATTAATGATCAATGGACCCAGTCATTAATTCACTATCACAAACACAATGACTTGCTTATTAGTAGTAGACTTCCACCCTTTTGAGGCCTTTTTATTTTGTTAATGAGTGTCCTCTATACCTCTTTTTGTCATATACTAATGAAATATTGGTACTTTGTAGATATAAAATCTAAAGGATAAGACAAGGATAAATCTAGGAAAAAAGGCAAAAAACACCAAAAGAGGGTGTAAGCTACTAAGTTGAAGACCGCCTAAATGAAGGACGGAGCGCTGAACAAGCTGAACCTCACCAATTTTGGCAGTGCTCAATGTTAAAACATTGGGGTATAGCAAACAAAGAATATATCTGCGATGCATTGAATGTGTAAAGGTGAACCTGACTCCATCACTGAATGTGAAAAAAATTCCAAGAGAAAAAAAGAAAGCTAAATTAGACGAAAAGGGTTATAATCCACAATTCACCAATAGTGAAAGGCGAGCTCTATAGATTTCACCTAATGGGGTTCAAACACTTGAATCCAGAATTAGAGAAAAGGCGAGCTAAAGGACTAGATGATGATCCACCGACTTTGCTTAGCGAGGCTAATTAATAATCTCCAACTGGGTTACGAGAGGAAATTACAATTAATTTTTGGCAGAGTATAAATATCCCTAAAGAGAGAGAAAGTGTATCTATGTTAATGTTAACTTTTTCATATTCCGAAAAATACTTTTTGAGCTTTTTTCCTTTAGAATTTTGAATTGAAACAATTTTTTAAAATAACAATTGTGGGTTTAATTCAATGTGGGTATTGAAGATTGTTGATGATCTCTAACTATTCTATTGATGAAGTCATGATCGGTATACCTTCTCATACTTTTAAAATGATTGGATAATATCAAAATTCTAAGGGTGAGATTATGTGGTTGGGTGTTGATTTAATTTAGTGGATATTGTGCTTTTTCTCTATTTTATGGATGTTCATCACTAATTTGGTGTTTTTAACATAAGATTGATATAGGGTTTTAGGTGGACAACTTAATCCTAGTCTAGATCTTCGACTGATGCTCGAAAGAGAACAATTGAGTGGTGAAACAACTTGATTCTTAAAATTTAGTTTTGATTCTTGTGGTTTTCTCGAAAGAGAGATTATAGGTCATTTCTAGTTGCCAAATTTTCTTGAAAGAGAGATATTCTAAGGTATTGGGTTTATAAGGAATTCACATTGAAGAGATCAAAAGGATATTCTATGATATGATGCAATGAAATTGAAAGAAGATTTGTGTCATTGAAGATTATCCGTTGATTGCGTAAGGTCAAAATCAAACTAGAGGCCTTAAAAAAATTATAAATGAATTTATTTTAAATCTATTTTTCTAGCTTTTTGAGATGCAAAGTTGTTAATATTTTTTGTGTAGTCAATCTCTTCTAATAATTCTTTTTAAATTGATAATATGGTCAAACCACTTGATCTTTCTTGAGACATTATCGATCTTAAATAAGATTTTATTATTTTTAGTTTTCAAAAAACTTCTTTCTGTTGAGGCGATTGTTACAGGAATTGTAAACATTATTCTATAAGCAATGTAAGCATTGGAAAAGAATCAAGTATTTTTATTTGATTGAGTATCTCAATTAGAGTATTGTCTTCTACTTTTATTATTTTCCTTAACAATTCTAATTCAGAAAATAAGTCTAAACCATCAATATCAGAGTGAGTATTATGTTTTAAGGAACTTTCAAGATTAAGACAATATCTTTTCAAATTCTCATCATCTAATGATCTCAATTTTTTCCTACTCAATAGAAAACCAAAAATATTTTCATATACTACAAATTGTTCAAATCTATTTTGAAGTGAAAATATGGCTTGGTCTACTATGTATAAAAAGTAATTAACTCTAAATGATTCTTCAAGGGACCTTGTGATTTGATTATCAACATTCTCATCAAATTGTTTTTTTCCCTAAAAATTACATGTTTCTTGCGAAATGCAGGTTCTATATTCATCTCTAATGCAATTTCCTTAGCAGAAATCATAGCACTTGCAAATTCTTCTTCTCTGTATGTTTTAAAAAAAAGAAACTAAACCTCTTAATTGATCAATAGCGACATCAATATGCATATCTTTTGATTGTAAACTTTTGATAATTGATTTTAGGCAAATAATACATCATACCAAATAGACATACCCAATACAAATTCAAAATTTTCAAGCTCAAAAGTTGCTAAACAATTAGCTTCACTTTTAATTTTTAGATCATCACTAACTTTTTCTAATTTAGATAAAGCAACTCTTATTTGTGGAGTTTGAAACTTTATTGCTTTAACACTTTCAATACGACTTTTCCACCGTGTTTGTGACAATGACTTAAGTATTAAACTAGGTACACTATCTTTTAAAATTTTCCACCGCTTAGTAGACGAAGAAAATAGTGAATATACATGTTGTACCACTCCAAAAAATGATATATCTTTCGTACAAGAATTATCCATATCACAAAGTACCAAATTTAGATTATGAAAATCATATGGTGTATAAAATGATCTAGGATTTATATCAAGAAGTCTTTTTTGCACTCCCTGATGTTTTCCCTTCATATTAGACCCGTTATCATATCCTTGTCCTCTTAAATTATAAATATCAAGTCCAATACATTTTATTTCATCTAAAATAACTTCAAAAAGGTCTTTTCCACTTGTATTATCCACTTTTAAGAATTCTAAGAAATATTCGGTTATATTTATTGGAGTTGACGAAACATCTACACTCCGTATTATAAAAGACATTTGGTCTTGACTTGTATCTGGTGTGCAATCAAGTATGATAGAGAAATACTTTATTTTTATAACGTTTTCAATAATCTTTCACTTGTCAATAAATTTATTAATTCATTTTGTATATTATGTCCAAGATAACGATTATGAATTTCATCATGTTTGATTCTTCGAATATGTTCTTGCATAATTGGATCAAATTCTGCAATAATTTCAATAAGACTCAAGAAGTTTCCGTTATTCTCTTGATAGATTTTTTCATTTCCCCCCTAAACGTCAAATTATTTCTTCCAAGAGTTTTTATGACAGAAATAATTCTTGACAATACATTTTTCCAATGTTCTCTATTTATATTAATTTGGTCTTTAATGTTTTTATCAATTGTTTTATTATTACGCAATCTAAATTCTAAATCAATCCATGAATTCATATTAATAATATGTTGGTTAGTTGTTTCATAAGTTCTAAGGTTAGTAGTAAGATTTTTCCAATCTCTACTACCTTCATTAGCTAACTTATTATTCTTTGCATTAAAGGTCGTATTAAATAACTTACAACAAAAGCAGAGTTCCTTATTCAAATCTTTAGAATAAACTAACCATCTTCTTTCATGTCTTCTCCATTTGCCAACTTTTGAAAATAATATGTAGTAGAAAAGTGCCTTAAAAATTTATCCGTCGGAATACATGTGTCGGTAATTCTAATTGGTCCCTTTTCTACAAATAAATCTCTTAACTTTGTATCAATAATATTCGATTGACTAGGATCATAGATACTTTTAGAAGTATGATTATTTAATTCATTTATAAGTTCTTGATTATCTTGGTAATCTACATTCGACTTTTCACTAATTTCCTCTCCATCTTCTTCTTTTTGGTTTATATCATTATCTAACTCAACTTCAACTAAGTTAGTAATTTGTTCTTCTAAAGAGCATTCTCCTACCTTTTTTTGATTTAATTTTAACATTGTTTTCCAAAATTTTATCAAGAGCACCTTTTTGAGATTTTATCAAGTTATCGACTTTTTTTTTCAAGTTTTGAATGACCGAATTCATAGTTTCTAGTTGACATATTAAAATCTAAAAAATATTTTAAACACTATTTACAACATCAAATAAAAAAATATAATAAACATAAGACACAAAACAAAAATAATATTAGAAATTAGAATGATATTACCGGATTCAAAAGCTATGAAGACTTGATTTCCGAAAATGAGTTGGGCTGCTGCAATGTATTTTTCTCCAGATTTAAAATATAAACTATCAATAGAACAACTAAGTTCTTAAGCTTTGAATAAGAGAGATACAAAATTACAATAGAGAAAGTGAGAAGAAATAGAAGAGAGGAGGATAAAATATATAAAAACAAATTTTTTTTAAAAAAAAAGATTAAAAAAAACATAACTTGTACATTAAAAAAAAATACACAACTTTATATTGGAAAGTTGAAAAATCAATCACTTTAGTCTTTTAACCGTTTGCATTTGATTTTAAAAAAATTTAGCCGTTTGCATTTATTGTGTTAGTTTTAATTTTTTTAATTTAATCTAATTAATTAAAAAATGAGGCCCCCTAAAATTGGGGGCCTAAGGCCAATGATTTTAAAAAAAAACTAACCAGCAGCCCCTGCATATATCCTTAGAGCACTTATTAATTATTTTAATAGTGGTTTGTAGTTAACTTGCAAAATTGATTCCAAAACATCCTTCTTAAATTTAGTGTAATCATCCACCCACTTGTTTTATTCCTACAATGAATTAATTTCATTTTATCTTCCTTTCCTAAAATAACTCATCCATTCCCACAAAGATTGAAAAAGAAAGATGATAGTTTCAAATTTCAAAATTTCTTGGGGGTAGTTCAAGACTTGTCAGTAAACATCCCCCTGTCTTGCTTAAGATTTCCGGTTATGATAAATTCATCAAAGAGCTGGTCACAAAGAAGCGGTCAGTAAAAGATTAAATTATTGAACTTCCCCAAATGATTAGTGCCATTATGAACAACGACGCTATCGTGAAGATGGATGGTCTGAGAGCTTTTACAATACCATGCACTATTTGGAAGCACACATTTACCAACGCTTTATGTGACCTTGGGGCGAGCATAAATCTTATGCCTTTGAAGGTCTTTAATAGACTTAGCCTTGATGAGCTGAAGCTTATAAAAATGATGTTACTAATGGCAGATAGATCAATTAAAACAGTGGAGGGTGTAATTTATGATGTCTTGGTAAAAGTGGACAAATTTGTGTTCTCGGCTGATTTTGTGATCTTGGATTTTGAGATCGAAATAGAAGTCCTATAATACTTGGTCGACCATTAATGGCTACTCGAAAACATTGGTAGATATTGAAGGAGGAGGACTAAAGTTTAGTGTGAATGAGAAAGAGGCTAATTTTAATGTTTGTAAGTCGATGAAGTATCCAAGTGACATGCAGGTGGTCTCTCATTTAGACGAAATCGATGAGGCGATAGAAAGTATTGGCGAGGCAGCTTATAGCAGAGAATCACTAGCGGCACTGTTACTCAATTACGATGAAGAACATATAAGTGATTATGATAAAGTTTTGGCTGGTCTTATTGGTGTTGGACCGTTCTTGTCAAATCCATACAAATTACGGATGGATTATTCCTACCGAGAAGCACCACCAGCCAAGCCATCCATAATAGAACCTCCAAAATTGGAGTTTAAGGTTCTTCCTTTGCATCTCATGTATATCTTCTTGGGAGCTGAATATACACTATTGATAATAATTCAAGATTACAAGGAAGAGTGGCTAGTGAATGTGTTGATCATTTTAGTGAAAAAAACACATCAAAGCCTTGTGGTGTTCTATTGCAAACACCGTGGGAATCTCTCCGGGCGTTTGCACTCATAAAATTCATTGACCAAGGCGTTTAAACTGAGCATAGAGAATCCTCCAATGTAAGAAGTTTTGAAGAAAGAGATCATAAAGTGGTTAGATACGGGTGTAATCTCTCTGATTGTGGATAGTCAATAGGTAAGCCCTATTCAATGTGGCCCTAAAATGGATGATTGATGGTAGTCCCAAATGAGAAGACTGAGCTTGTGGACACTACACCGGTGAAGGAATGAAGAGTTTGTATGGACTACACGAAGTTGATTCTATGGATTGATAAAGTTTCTTTTCTGGTGCCCTTTGTTGATCAAATGCTTGATCCTCTCACGGTAAAAAGGTAGTATTGTTTCTTATAAGGCTATTTGGGTTACAATCAGATCTGTATATCACATGAAGATCAAGAAAGACCAATTTCACGTTTCCTGGTGTGACATTTTCCTTCAAGTGGATGCTTTTGGGTTGTGCAATGCACCCAGGGGTGGACCCACATAGGCACTTTTTGATGCTCGAGCAGTCATTAACCTTGTATCGAACTATTTATATTTATATAGAAATTAAGATAATAGTATATATACAAAAAGAGACCGCACCCATAGGATATATAGTCTTAGTGGCGCAGCGGCTGTTTGGGAGTGCTTAAGGTCATATGTTAACTTTTGCATTCGGGTTAAATTCCCAGTCAACTCATTTTTTTAATTTTTAAAAATCAACTATCCTCTCCTCCTAATTATTATTTTTGCCTGGGTTCATTTCCTAGTCAATACATTATTATTATTCACTTAGATTTTTCTTTATTTTTTTTCTCCCTTACCTCCCTAGGTTTATTGTTTTTTTCACTTCACACGTTGTGTTTTGCTATTTTTTTCTAAAATAGAGTTTATACAAAATAAAGTTTTCTTTTTTCCTTTATTAAAAACAATATTTATTATAATTTTTCTTAAGGATTGATTTTGCTATCATGTTCAAATACGATTGTCTTTTTATGATGAAGTGTTAAATCTATAAACTTACATTTTTTGGCGGTAGCTAAATGGTGGGTCAGAGCTAGATAGACCACGAAATATATATATATATATATATATATATATATATATATATATATATATATATATATATATATATATATATATATATATATATATATATATATATATATATATATATATATATATATATATATGTATATTGAACACCCATTTGACTTCTTTATTTGTTTAAATTTTATATTTTGAAGTTCCATAATGAACATTTTGTCGCCGGCATTGTAGCTACAAGAGCACCCACAACCTTCGAATTCTAGATCCGTCACTGAATGCACCGTACATTTTGTAAAGGTGTATGCTAGCTATTTTTTCTTATATGGTAGAGGAATACATGGACGTTTTTGTGGATGATTTCTCTGTGGTTGGGAATTCATTTGAAGAATTCTTGGACCATTTGGGGAAAGTCTTGTAACGATGTGTTGAACTAAATATAGTCCTAACTTTTGAAAAGTGTCACTCATGGTAAAGGAGGGGATATTCCTTTGGCATAAATATATCTGGGAAGGGGGTTGAGGTTGATCAAGCTAAACTCAATGTTATTAACATGATACCTCCCTCTATATTAGTGAAGGGAGAAAGGAGTTTCCTTGGCCATGTTGGATTATATCGCTGATTCATAAAAGATTTATCTAAGGTGATTGTTCCCTTGTGCAGTTTGTTTGGAAAGGAGAATGTGTTTGATTTTGATGCAAGTTACAAGAAGACGTTTGTTAGCTTGAAAGAATAACTTATTTCAGCCCCCATCATAATTGCACCTGATTGGAGTCTTCCATTTGAAATGATGTTTGATGGAAGTGGAGTGGTTCTTGGTGTTGTTCTTGGACAGCGTTACGATAAATTATTTCACCCCATTAACTACACTAGCATGACATTAAATTGTGCTCTAAAAAATTACAAAGTGACGGAGCAAGAATTGCTCGCTCTTGTATATGACTTTGAGAAGTTTTGAGCATACTTGTTGGGTATAAAAGTTGTAGTACACACTAATCATGCAGCCCTTAGATACTTAATGAAAAATGGGGAAGCTAAACCACAGTTTATTAAGTGGGTTCTTCTCCTTCAAGAATTTTACTTCGAGATTAAAGATAGGTAGAAGTGTGAGAATCAAGTAGTTGATCACTTATCGAGGTCAGAGTTGGGCGCTGCCATGGCAGGAGAACTTGATATTGAAGATGCTTCCTCGATTAATTGTTAAAGCAGGTCTTCCACACTTCAATGACATGGTATGATGATTATGAAAATTTTTGTTGTGGATGGATTGTTGCCTAATAATTAAAGAGCCATGAGAAGAAGAAATTTTTGTTTGAGGTCAAGAGGTATATTTGGGATGAACCTTATCTTTTCAGGGAATGCGCCGATCATATCATTAGGCGCTTCATTTAAAGGTGGAAATAAATGATATACTGGAAGTGTACCATGCATCACCCATAGCTGGGCACCATAGAGGGATCTGCAGCGCCTCAAAAGTGTTGCAATGCGGTATTGGCAAATGTTCAATCAGGATGCACGTAGTTTTTGTAAGAGATGTGTGCAATGTCCAATGCAGGGGAGTATTTCAAGAAGATATGAGTTGCCTCTTGTAAGAATTAGTGTTTCAATTAATTTTGAAACAAATCATCCGTTAAAAGTTTTGAAAATAACAAAATTATGAATGTGAGTTGTAACATTCTTCTTTGTTTTAATTCTACGTTATAGGATTTTGTAAGAGGCTCTACGTTATGAATTTTGAAAGATAACTTTTATTTTAAATTCATGAACCTATAATAAATTCTATTAATTAAAAGTCTTTTCTTGCAAAACCTTTATCCTATAAATTGAGTTTATTTTAGTTGAAAAAAAATAAGCATTTCAAAACAAAAAAAAAAAGTACTTTCCCTTGAAAACACTTGTGAGACATTAATCAAAAGGTGAAAACACCAATTCAAGAATAGAAGAGCAACATTCTTGAATGTTACTTGTGTTGTGGCTTAGTTGAATCCCGAAAGATAGAGTTGTTATTTATTCGTCCGATTGCTCGTGGGAGAGACTCCAACTATCTTCAAGAAACGTATTAACGTGCCTCTAAGCCAAGCAAGTTTTAATTTGGATTCCTTGTAATTTTATCATTCTTGTTCATTTGTTCTAACACCTCTTTCACAAATTCTTGAGGTGGAACATTTCGATATGTGGGGGATTGACTCCATCGGTCCATATGTGAGCTCCTTCAGAACAAATCTATTTTTGTAGCGGATGGTTTTGTTCAAAAATGGGTTAAAGCGGTGGATTTACCCAACAATGAAGCACGAAGTGTCACTAGGTTCTTAAAGAGGTACATTTTCTCAAGGTTTTGTATAGACCAAGGGTCATTATTAGTGATGGGGTTTCCCATTTCAATAATCATATATTTTAAGCCCTTTTGTCTAGTATGGGGTGAAGCACAAGATTGCGGCACCATATCACCGGCAAACAAGTGCACAAGTTGAGGTGTCCAAAATATAAATCAAGAACATATGGCAAAAACAGTGAACATCAATAGCACTGATTGGTCTAGCGAGCTTGATGATGCACTTTTGGCTTAAAACAGCCTTCAAGTTCCAATAGAAATGTCTTCTTACCAAATTGTGTTTGGTAAACCTTTTAACTATCCATAAAATTGGAGCACAAAGCCTTATGGTATTTAAAAAGGGTAAATTTAAATTGGGAAATTGCTTCAGAGAGTCGTGTTACCCAACTTTTCGAATGGAGGAGTTTCTCTTAAAGGTCTATGAGAATTCAGCCCCGTACAAAAAAGGTGAAAAGATGGAATGATGTTAAAACGCTACACCAGCAGTTATGGGTAGGTGATGAAGTGTTACTATTCAACACAAGGTTGAGACTCTTCCTAAGAAAACTCAAGTCAAAGTAGGTAGGCCTATACAAGGTGACTAGAATTTGTGGTAATGTAGCAATTGAGATCAATGTAAACGTCAAAATGTTGAAAGTTTATTTTTGGCAAGGGTGCGATATGAAAGTTATTGAAGTGGTGTAACTGAATGATGCTTGAGAGCATGTACACATCGTGTCGCGGCATTTAATCAAGCTTCTTAGGAAACAACCCAAGTGTTGGTTGATTTCAATAATGTTTATCACTTGTGCAAGACTTAGAGGATTATTAGGCGTGATGATGTACCATTCAGTGATTCGCTTTGCCATGTGGATCAACCACTTCTGAGTTGGTCCTTAGGACGATGCATAGGGATAATGGTTCTGTCAACTTTAGTTGTGTTCTGAAATAATGGGTGATCCGCCGTTCATTGTATGTGACCTCGAATTAGCGTGGCTTTTACAGTTGAATTTCTAACAAAGTGCACTATCATTTTGGGCGATCTATGGCACAATTCGGCGACTCGCCGATCACTATAAGGAATTATCATTATATTCGTCAATCGAGGTGAGTAATTTTATGGTTGCTACAAGCACAGTTGGCAGATTGAACCCATTGGGCAATTCACCGATCAGGTAGGCAGGTTGCAAAAATAGCAGACCTAGTTGGAACCTCAATCTAATCACTTCCAATAGGAACATGTTTTACCTTTTAGAATTTAGGACACTACTTTTATCTTTTTGTCAGGGTGAGTGGCACTTGTAGTGCTTAGCCCTTGTGTATTTGATTGATTTAATTCCTTTTTAATCTCTCTTAATTGCTTATAGCTAAAATAAATGATCGTGTTTGAAGTGACCTGTGTGGTCAGCTCCTACTTGAAAGCATTTTTGTCGAGTCCTAGAATCTGTCTTGTTTGTCTAATGGTCTATCCTTGGTGAATGCAACAAATTATCTAGTGCACGACTTTTGAGAGGGAAGACTATCACTCATACCTTTGTCACTACCTTGTGAGGGTATGCAACCATCTTGTCATCATTTGAGCCTAAACCATTTGTTCGACCTAATTGAAATCTGTTGATCCAAATTGTCCCTAACTTCCCACCAATAAAATCATCATCTAAACATCAGTTTGTTTGAATAGACAATATAAGCCAAAAGCCTTAGTTGGGGTGTGGAAACTGGGAAGGAAGAAGGAAAAAAGCCAATTGGATAGTGAAAAAAGAAAAGTGAGACTCAACGTTTAAATGTGAGACAGAAAAAAGGAACCCCTCATTATCATATATTATTATAAGTTGGAACAAAAAAAGTTGAAAGTTGAAATACCAAAATAACCCTATATAGTTGAGTTACTACAATATTATTATTATTATTATTATTATTATTATTATTATTATTATTATTATTATTATTATTATTATTATTATTATTGTTGTTGTTGTTGTTGTTGTTATTATTGTTATTATTAGATAGTAATTTAAGTTCCATAACAGAAAACTTTTTACATACCACTAAAATGTTACCGTAATAATTTGAAGTTCATTTATGAGTATTCCTTTTGCCATTATCACTGAGTTGCGTTAACAATTTTTCTTCTTAATTGCTGAATTTTGAGCACTTTAAACAATTACCGTTTTGGATTAAAAAAAAACTTAAACATTAGAGCATATGAAGAGAGAGGTTAGAGAATATGGTGAGATTCATACAATATCAATATTTAATTGAAGAGAATACATGGTTATATGTTACAATTCATTATTTTTCACTTCTTAATGATTTTAATTGTTAAACTTTTTAGCTTCTACAATTAAACACATTCATTCACAACCTTTCATGTACACAATTTCTCTCTTTATAAATTGAATAGAAAATGTTAGTCCATTACACTTTGTATTTTCACATCTTATAGTTCTTATGTAAGTTTTTAATCATTGGTCATTTTTTTTCTTATTGATATATTGCTTTGTTTAATTAATTTCTTTAATTTTATATGGAAATATAGTGTCAGATATTTGTCAATCTTGACAAATCATATAATTGAAGTAGTAATCTTTTTTTAACCAATAAATATAGTGCATCCCACATGATTAAAATAAAAAGGTTTTATCAATACAATCAGAAATTCTTCAGATTCTATTGATCTTTGCAAGTTGCAACCTTAGTTGAATGTTTTACCAAAAACATCATTTTTACCCTTTAAATATTGTATAATACATCAATTATTCTAAAATAATTTATATGATTTGAAATGTTTGGTATTAAATAACAGGGATACACGTGCAACGTATGTGTTCGAGAACTAGTCAAAGAAAAAAAAAGTAGAAGCTTAAAAATTGAAATGAAAAAAAAAATGTGTCATGAAATAAGAGGGGTGTCCAACAAATTGAATAAAAAGCTTAAGTGAGTATATATCCAAATAATAAGAATGAAAAGAACTTAAGAAGAGGTGAAGATGAGTACAACAATGCTTTGAAAAGATGAAGTCACCAAGCCAAATTGACCACACATTTACCCTCAATTCCACTAAAAGCCTAAAAATGCCCTGGTTATCTTGCATAAACTAGGTTGTGTGACAATTGGAAAATATGGGCAAAACGTATGGGATGAAGATTGCATGTATTTCTCTCTTAAGAGTGTGATGTGTCGTGAACTTATTGCACATGCAACACCCAAAACAAAGGATTATCGCAAGGAACTAAGCATGTTTTTGTCGATATGATTTTCTTTTGGTTTAATGTGCAGGAAAAGTGCTTGTAGGGAAGTGTTGAACGAAAAGATCTGTAATGGAAGTGTAGCAGTTGATGAAAGGCTATACGAGACATGAAGATGTGAATGGCTCATGAAACTTCCCATGAAGGTGTCCTGGAAGAAAAGAATTCCAATTCTAACTATATGCGACCCTAGACGGATCATGGTGACTATACGGACTGTATAGTGACTCGTGGGAAGCTCAGGTTGACGCTAAAGAAATTGACTAAGTGTTCGATCACGAGAGGCTTTTACGAAGCCTGAAAATCTTCACTGGCCGTTTTTCCTACTCTTGAATGTTGTAGATTGAACTACTTTCCTACTTCGATTAGGATTCATTTTTAAGACTATAATTAATTACATAGGGTTTTCTTATCATTATAATTAATATTGTGAGACATTTTTCATCGCAAAGACAATAGCTTTCTCTTTTGGGTTTATCTTTTGAATAATTTATCATCATTTGATCTTGGGATTCATGTTAATAATAAGATTAATTGGTTTTCATTATTTTAAGTCTGTTTCTTTAGAGCTTTCATCAATGTTATACAATTGTTTGTTGAGAACATGAGCAGCTAAAAATCATAACTAGAAATGTGGGAACCATTAATAAGAAGCAACTTGAAAATAAATCATGAATGACTGTCAACAGTATTTTGTATGTGTCGTATCTAATTTCCAATTGATTGCTTTCTAACAAGTGTACACGTCAAAACTTGCCTTTATTAATTACTTGCTCGAGAGAGAAGGCTATGATTAGGAAAAGTTAGAAGCGAATGAGCTTTAATTGAATAACTAATTTTAAAGACTTGAGCCGAGAGGGGATAGTGTTTAAACGAATAAGCAAGGATTAAACTAAAACACTCAGGACCCAGAGGAGATGAGTGAGATTCACTTAATATGGATGATGAGCGTTTAGGTGTATGTATCTTGCTAGAGAATGCTTGCATTGTATCAAGAGACTGTTATTCAAATGAAATCTAAGATTTAATCATATTGGTCACGGGGAACACAATTTTAGTCTAATCTAAATCGATAACCAAGCCTTGTAACATTGTATGTTACTATTAGTATTCAACTCTAATTACAATTGGGTACATGGATGTTAAAACAAACCCAATATTTACTTTACGCAATTTTTTTCTTGAAATATCAACCGCAACAGAACATATGAACTAGTAGATTTGTTTCTTCTGTAATCCCCAGTGGGATCGACCTCAACTCTTGTTGAGTTCTGTAATTGATATCAACCATTATATATTTTTTAATTCAGGTATAAGTTTGGACGTATCAAATTTTGGCGCCTTAGCTGGAGAATTCAATTTGGAAATATTCTAATTACAATTATTTCAGTTTGTAGGGTATTTCCTAATTTTACTTCTTATTTTTTGTCTATGTCTTCTACAGGTGACTCAAGTAGTGTATATCAAACACCAGAAGTAAGGGACTACCATTAACTCCTTACGATATCGAGCTTTATATGTCTATTAGAAGAATGGTTAACACACAAGAACTTGCGATATTGCAGAGCCAAAATCTGAGAAAGGATTGAGGGCCATGCTTGGGGTGCCAACAGTTATGCAAACAACCCGAACATGGTAGAAATTGAGGATGAAGAAGAGGAAGAGTTCGTCCTTCAACAACAACCATTATACCCAAGGAGTAGAGGTCAACAACAGGTGTATGTAGTTGATGACAAAGATGATACTTGGATGGGGTTGGAGCTACAAGAGCTATAGTGCTCCAACCATTTCCACCAGGAGTTAAATTCACCATCACTAGCACTATGGTTCAATTATTGAATCTGAAGGGGTTGTTTAAAGGTACAGCCAGTGATGATGCAACTCTACAATTGATGAATTTTGTAGCAGCTTGCAAGTCAATTGAGATTCCTTGAGTTAGTCAAACCACAATGATATTGTGGTTGTTTCTGTCACACCCCGAGCTTACACCCTGGACGCAATTGGCACCCGAGAACTATTTCTGACCCCAAGAGAACTCTCACCGTAAGACTTACTCAACAACATATAACTCAAAAGTAAACTTTACTAAACTGTCTCAAAAGATAAATCTTGAATATTTTAGAAATAAAACTTTCAAACTGGCCTCAAGGTAACTCAAGTCTAGAACATAACAACTGAAATGAACAAAACTCATGAACTACTATTATTTATCTATTTATGAACTCTCTACTAACTTTGATGGACATCGGTACAAGACCCACGATATCCTAATAACAAAACTAAAATTATAAACCATAAATGAGGGATCCTCCAGAAGCAAGGAGGTTCACCAAAGCTAACTCGGACCATTGTGGTATCAACGAAGCGTCTGTTGATGATCCTGATCTCCTGTATTTTCATCATGAAATGATGCAAGTAAAATGGAATTAGTACATGGAATGCACGAGCATGCAAGGGGAAATCTAAAACAAGACATAAGCTAGAACTGGAATTTAAGAAACAACTTACCTTGTGTCAACTCAACTCAACCTCAACATAATCTCAACTCATTCAATGTAAAACCTGTAACAATAATATGATATAAAGAAAAGCTTTTAAAACAGTAGATAACAACTCAATGTATTAGAAAATATAATATACCTCAGTTTGTATGTAAAAATACAAAATAAACATTCTGCGAGAGACCGACAATCATCACTATGAGCTATGTGATGATAAGTGTCTCGCCCACACTGTCAGAATTGTCTTATACCTTGGTGAGGTATAGAACTTCTCAACTAAATAGATCCACTAAGATATGTTTAAAAAGAAATAAGGCATTATCTAAATATTATGACCCTTTCTACCCACGTTGGATACGGTTCATAGGTTTGTGAGTTGTTTGAACTCTCCCCTATATTGGTGCTCAATACTACTCCCTAAATATAACTTAGCTCATATGTTTTTTTTTTAAAAAAAATAGCATTTTCCTCATCCTCAACTTTGAGATTATTACTCAAAATATTTCACATAAAAGAGATTGTGCTCAAAACTCCTCATGAACTCTTTTAAAAATCGGTGTTTACTCTCTTCTTAAATGTAAAAATATTTACTCTTGGAAATCGAAAAAAGTGAACTCTAATCTCTTCATTCTCAACCTCATGTAATCTATGTTAGGTTCGAAATAAACAGGTGTAATGCGGAAGCTAGAAAAGAAAACCTCGAAATACCATAAGTAAGAAGACAAACGAGAAATATACTAAAAGACACAACATTTAACGTGGTTCGGTCAATCGACCTACGTCCATAAAGGAGATAAGCAATCCAATATAAATATGAGAGTACAAAATACAGAGAGAAACAATCTCAACCAATTCACTCAGAATAAATGGGAGGTTCACACAAGTAATAACGTATCAAACTTGTGACCTACAAATTCTCCCCCTAACCAAAACTCTCAAATCCTTTAATACTACATTATGAATGCTAATTAAGTTAGAAGGAACAAGTCTATATTTATAAAGTGCTAAAACCTTTTCCTACAAGAAAAGGACTACTCAAAATAATAAAACATTTTCCTAAAAGGAAAACTTATTTATAGTAAGAAATCAGGACAAATAAACCCCAACAATCTCCCCATTTGCCTGAATTTCTGACAAAATAAATTTGTCCACCTTCTTCACATAACCTTTAGGATCTTGCATATCTTCTCCATAATTTCCTCCATAAAATCAACGTCGCGACACAGAGAACCTCTCTGAAATAATTTCTCCAACAAAGATCTTCATTACTATCAAGAAGGTTGCGGCTAGAACTACACCCGCTAAGATGAACACCTCTTTCTAACCTGGCTCAATAATCGATTATCAAATCACTAAACCTAACTCCATCATTTAACCTGGATCTGTTACCACTTGTTAGGACCGAAAATAAGCAGGTGTAAACGCGGAAGGTAGCATTCACAATGTAGTCCTAGGGTTTTGAGAGTTGCGTTATGGGGGAGAATTTTGTGTACCTCTTTGTATTCCGATGGAATTGGTTGATGTTGTTTTTCTCTATATTTTGTACTCTCATATTTAAAGTTGATTGTTCATCTCCTTAGTGGACGTAGGTCGATTGACTAAACCAAGTTAAATCTATCTTTTTTGGTGTGTTTCTCGTTTGTCTTCTTACTCATGGTCTTTCGAGGTTTGCGTTGCTAGCTTCCGCATTTACACCTGTTTATTTTCGGTCCTAACAAGATATCACTTTGTTGGGAAAGGCAAGCACAAAAATAGATGTGTACGACAAGGCGATAGCGGAAGAAACTCAAGTCAAAACTTTCCCTTATTTTTGAACCAAAAGAAGACAAACCAAATCAAGCATTATAAGAATGGACAACAAGTATATCAATCAAACCAAATCAACAAGATAAGAATAAACCAATCACACAAGACAAAATGATTTATGTGAAAAACCCTTCGATGTGAAGAGTAAAAAACCACAGGACCAAAAGCTCCACTATAAACACCAAGAGTTACAAAATTGTTCTCCAAAATTGGCCACAAAACAAGCGCCAAACAACGAGCAACAACAAATCAATATTGCACCAAAACTAGAGAATTAAAGAAGATATTTCACCCAAAATGCGATACTGTTCACACCCCAACATCAGAAGCTACACACGAATCTCTCTTGATTTTTCTCTATTGTGTTTCTGAAAATATGAGCAAATAAGCCTTATATATGCCACATAATGTTTGGCTTATGGGCTAAAGTGGGCTGGTCCGAATAAGACTTTTATTTATCCACATAGGAAGGAAAAATGATCTTAAACCCAATAATTCTCCCCCTCACAACTCTGTGGAGGAGATCGTCATCCCAACGATCATGCAACAATTCTCAAACTTCCCCCTTGGCAAAGCTTTAGTCAACATGTCGGAACTATTATCATTGGTATGGATCTTTTCAAGTTCGAGCAACTTAGAATCCAACTCATCTCGAATCCAATGATACCTCACATCAATGTGCTTAGACCGACCATGAAATGTAGAATTCTTGCCAAGATGAATATCACTTTGACTGTTGTTTGTCGCAATAAAGCACATACCTCTCTTGAGCACAACCCAGTTCCCTCAAAAATCTCTTCATCCAGATTAACTCTTTGCAAGCTTCAACAACAGCAATAAGCTCTGCCTCTGTAGTAGATAAAGCAACATATGTTTGCAACCGAGATTGCCACAACACAGCTCCCTTGCAAAAGTAATCAAGTAGCATGAAGTAGACTTACAAGTATCAACATCACCAGCCATGTCTGAATCAGTGTAACCACAAAGAATAGACTTTCTTGTATCAAAACGCAAACAAAAACTAGAAATGTCACAAAGATATCTCATAATCCACTTTTCTCTCTCGAAAATTTTTTTCTCTCTAGAATTCTCTCAAAGAATTAGCTATCTTGGATAGTTTTTCAATTTTCGTTCATTGGAATGGATGGTGATTCGTTAGCAGATCGTTACAAGCCACAAGATCCAGGACAATTGGTGTACAATTTGAATATACACCCTATACAGTTGGAATCGACCTCAGAATCATCCTACAACTCCTCGCAGGTGGGAGAAGAGGTGGTCCACGTGCGCTAGCTGAAAGGGAATTGGATGGAACTCGTACAAATTTATCCATGGAAGATCGAGTCGAAATTATGGTGGAATGGTCAGGGAGTATAATTTGTCATCTCAATATAGACGTGATTCCATCGCTCCAGTAGTGCGAAATTCACAGGCGATAAAGACGACAAAATCGCGATCCAAATCGATCTCCTCCAGAGGAATTTCGAGCTGAAATTACTACTAGGTATTATTCAAATTTGGCACATACATGTAATCTTGTTTAAAGGATATTTCTAATTCTTCATCAGGTTCGTTACATGTGTAGGTATCTAACTCAGACCCAATCCAAGCTAAGGAAGATATGAATAAAGATCACAAAAAGCAGAATACTTCATCAGTTGAACGTGGGAAGGATGGTGAGTCCACTAATCCTAATGTCAAATTACAGGGCATTGGCACTGGTAAGACTTCTATTCTAATCCTAATTCCTCTAATGCTGCTCCTGTATGAGATCATGGAAATACTGGTAGACAGAATCAAGATTATAGGGGGAAGAATCAGATTGTTGAGGATCCTAGTAAACTGGCTGATCAATCTAGTTTTCCTAACATTTCGAGTAATTTTGATAGAAATGCTCCTAAGACCAGTAATGAAAGAGGTGATCAACCTCATGTTCATCCTCCTAATCATCCTAATCTTGCTAAAAGGGACCAAGTAGTTGAACCTGCCCCATATACAGTTCTCTAAACTTATGTAGATAGGCTTAGATACAACCAAACTAAGAGTAAGGTTCTTGTTTAATTGACCACACCTGAAATTACTACTAAGCAAGGATTTCCTGTAGTTTTGATATGAAAGAAGAGGTTGTTAAAGATTTGGCTGCTGCTTGTAAATATACTCTAATTGGCAAATTTCTATATACGATGCCTAAAGTGGAACTTATTAGGAAAAACTTCATTTCCCAAACACAACTTTCGGGGAGGGGGGGGAGGGGGGGAATGAAAATAGCTCACTTTAATTCTAGGCATATTTATATTGATATCGATAGTGAATGATATCGATAACATGGTTTGGAATAAACAAACAAAGACCATAGTCGGCCAAGTAATGAGGATCCAAGCTTGGACTCCTAATTTTAAACCTGCTGAAGAGACACCATTGGTTCCTATTTGGATTTCTCTACCTGAATTACCCTGGCATTGTTTTAATAAGGAATATATTACTGACCTTCTTTCAGCTATTGGGAGAGTGTGTATTTAGATTCTGCATCTATCAAGAAAACCAGGGGTAGTCAGACAAGGGTTAAGGTTCAATTGGATCTCACTCAAGACAGACCTACTTATATCTAGATGGGGTTCATTGGAGAAGATATCAAAAATGGTAGGTGGCAGAAAATTAATTATGATAATATACCATATTACTGGTTTTACAGTAAACACCAAGGTCGTAGGAGAGTGACTGTAACATTAAACAGAGGGATGAGGATAACACATAAATAAAGGATAAGGAACTGGAAAATTTAAGAACAAAAAATAAAAAATGAGGTGGGCAATATTGCCCAACACTTACAGGGACATAAAGAAGTTGTTTCAAAGGAGGATCATCCAAATAGATACAATCAACCAGCTGAGCAGGAACAAAGACAAGCACAACAACAGGAGGAACACTGGAAAACACAAAGGTAAAGGATCAACAATCAACACTAAGCAGTTAAGGACAACACCAAACAACAGGCTCAGGGCACCAAACATGCATGTTTAACATTTATCTCTACAGAAAATGCATTTACTAATCTTGAAATGCAGGAATTGGAACCTAGTGCAGAGGTGGAATCACAGAATCTTGGCGAACCAAAAAAATAGCAGACAACAGGTTGTCACATAGGTATCCTTGCAGCAACTGAATCAGGGTAAATCAATCCAAAATGCAGGGAATTCTGGAAAGGAAAAATATAAAATACAACAACAATTTAAAGGTCATGTTACTGGCTCTATAACAGGGCAGGTACAAGGTAAGGAACTGACTAAGTCTGTTGCTCAAGTCACAGATATGAGTTAATACCTCAGATGGTCACTCAACTATGTATTCTTTTCTCAGAAAGTCACTCAACTTTCAATTTTTCCTCAAAAGTCACTCAACTATCCATTCTTTTCTCAGAAAGTCACTCAACTTTGAATTTTAACTCAAAAGTCACTCAACTATCCACTCTTTCCTCAGAAAGTCACTCAATCTATTAAATTATTTTTTTGATTAATATTTGCTGATATTAATTATTTATATAACAAACCAAAATTTAGAAAAAATAAAAAATATCATTTAAATCATTTAGTGATCCACCCACCTAACCCGACCCATTAAAAAATATAATATGACCTATTTTATTTTGCCCTTAATCCTAAATTATTCCCTCTCTTTCTCCTCTACATTTTTCTTTTTCATTTTCCATTGTTAACATGACAAGAGAGGAGAAATCTATGCAAAAAGATTCCAAATTTTGCAGCAAAAGACTTCTTCTTTTGGTGATTTGGTTTAATGAATCCAAAAGACTTGACAGAAGCTGAAGCTCAAGTACTCAATCATGGTCCAAAATCATCAAATGCTACAAAAAAATTGAAAGAATGAACAGTTCTTGCACATGATTTTTGAAAAATATACATTCAAATGACAAGTGACAACTACACGCCAAAAATTACTTCTTTCAAAATTGATGCAAAATAGCTCAGGTGAAATGAGTTATTTCCCAGATGACATTAACTATTGTTGAATCACTGACCCTTTTAATGTTATTGTGTTTTTCTTCACAAAAATGGAATGCAAGGAAGTAATTTCAGAATCCAGTTATGGTAAAGAACATAACTTTAAGCAATTTTCACATTTACAAAATTCAAGAATCCCAATGAAGCCAACAAATGAAAAAGAAAAATGTAGAGGAGAAAGAGACGGAATAATTTAGGATTAAGGACAAAATAAAATGGGTCATATTATATTTTTTAATGGGTCGAGTTAGGTGGGTAGATCACTAAATGGTTTAAATGATATTTTTTATTTTTTTAAGATTTTGGTTTGTTATATAAATAATTAATATCAGTAAATTTTAGTTAAAATAACAATTTAATAGATTGAGTGACTTTCTAAGGAAAGAGTGGATAGTTGAGTGACTTTTGAGTTAAAATTCAAAGTTGAGTGACTTTCTGAGGAAAGACTGGATAGTTGAGTGACTTTTGAGGAAAAGTTGAGTGACTTTCTGAGAAAAGAGTGCATAGTTGAGTGACCATCCGAGGTATTAACTCTCACAGATAATGAATCAATGCTTTCACCCCCAAAACCCCTTGTTAATGTTGCTAAGACTTTGGCTCTTACTAAAGTTGTTATATTGTTAGTACTGCTGTTGAAGTTGTTGGAGGTACGGATGGGAGGGTACAGGAGATAACCACTAATCTGAAGAAAGGGGTGTCCACAGGGAGGGGGTGCCTCATGACTTGCATGAGGGTATGATTGACCATAGGAGAGACTCTAGAGCTCCTGCTACCCCTATCATCAATAAAAATACCACAGGGCATCCTGCAGATATTGATACTGGGCAGAATAATAAGGCTGGAGCAAGGTTGAGTAAAAAGAGAAGGGAAGCTATTAAAAAGAGGTTGAATATTGAACAGGGTCAGGAACAAACTATGGATCCGGTTGCTAAATCTGATAGAAAAGACAGGCCACGTCAAGATGATTATGGGGCTGTAAACTCTGAAGATGAGATAGACCCTGATAATGAGTCTATTGATGAATCCAAGGAAGAATAGGATATTGTCAGTAATCATCCTAAACAGGGGTTTAGTAACAAATTTCTAGATAAATGGCCTGAGGAGGTTCAAGAGATTGTTGGACACCAAGGTCTATCCCTAGAGGTATGAAACCAAGAAAATCAACCACACAGGCTAACATCAGTACCAGTGCAAATACTAGCAGGCCCATCACTAGGTCTAAGGGTGTGTTTGGTATGAAGGAAAATTTTTTTTTTATGGAAAATGTTTTCCTAGAAAATAAGTAGATTTTGGACTTATTTTCTCATGTTTGGTTAGTAAGTAGAAAATATTTTTCGGAAATGATTTTTAGTGTTTGATTTACGAATGAAAAATATTTTTGAGAGACATCTTTTATTTTTACTAGAGTAAAAAATAATTTATAAAATTGAAAATAATTTTTAAAATTAAAATTATTATTTTTTTGGGGTTGGGGTGGGGGGTAGCGGGTTAATTTTTTGGGGAGGGGTTGGGGTTGGGGTGGGGGGGCTGGCCGGTGGGGGGGTCAGGGATCGGGTGAAAAAATAAAATTTTGAAATTGAAAATATTTTTTAAAATCGATGTTTTTTCCAAAAAAAAAATGTAATTTGAAATTGGAGGAGAGTTTTGGAAAATGTTTTCCTTATATTTTTTAAGGGAAGTCATTTTCCTTAATTTTGAGAAAAATGAGTTGATTTGGAAAACATTTTCTATAACTTTTGTCCCAACCAAACACACTCTAAATCTAAAACTTTTTAATGATTAAGGTCATTTGTTGGAACTAGGAGTATTAATAGTTTAATTCCAACGGTTCTTTGGAAAGACTTCAAACCCTTAAAAAACTTCGCCAACTATCTTTGATAGCCATGTTAGAACCTTTCACAGATAATTCTCATCTTAATATTGTTAGAAGACAACTTCAAATGGACCATGCAGTGAGTAATCCTAATGGGAAGATCTGGTTATTTTGGACTAATGAACTTACTGGCAATATTTTGAAAAGAGGAGAGCAACACATCACAGGAGAATTTAACCACCCTGATCTCACTGATAAGTTGCTAATGTCCTTTATATATGCTAAATGTAAGGAGCACATGAGGAGGCCTTTTTGGTATAGGTTATTATATTACTCAGATTTGGATCTCCCTTGGTATACTGTTGGGGATTTTAATGTTATCACATCTATAGAGGAAAAGCTTGGTGGCATGCCTTACAACATGAACAAGAGCTTTGACTGTATTAGTGTGATACAGGCTTGTGGTTTGACTAATCTAGGATATATTGGGAAGGAAGGGGATGCCAACACCAAGTATTTTCATGCTCTAAATTGTGTAATCAAAGAGAGACACAGGCTAGAGTTTGGAAAAGGTTGGACAGGGCTATTGTTAATGATAGATGGTTAGAAATTATGCCTCAAACTACCATTGACCATCTGTCTTTAGTTGGTTCTGATCACAGCCCATTGTTACTGGAAATGATGAGGACAAATGAGTGTCATACTAAATATTTCAAGTTTTTACATTGTTGGGTTGATAGTGTCAGTTTTTCGAATATTGTTCAACAGTGTTGGACTAGGGGGGTATCTGGTAATCCTATGTGGAAACTACATCAGAAAATGAAAAGGCTATCATCAACCCTTAGCAATTGGTCAAGAAGAGAATATGGTGATTGATAAAACGTACCTTTCATACCATCAGACCATGGTGCTGAATTAGGGTTCATAACAAAAATAACTTGTATGAGTTCCTCTAAATTAGGCATATCCTGTAGCATTTGATTCTGAGTAGGAGTAACTAGAGTAGGTATATGCTGAAGAATTCTATCATCCATTCTGTTACCCTTACCAGTAAAGATACCTTGAAAATAATCCCATGCTGCTTGTGCAATATGACCATCACCTTGCATCCAAACTTCACCATCAAGACAAATTTTATGTAGATTTGCTGGCAGTTGTGCAATATTTCTTCTGTGGTCATATCATGCCTGAGTTCATGTCTCATGCATGGTTAGTTGTAATTCCAAGGATTGAACTACCTACCAGATTCAAGGACCTTATACCTATTAGTCTGAGCAACTTTTCTAACACAATGATCTCCAAACTATTGAGCATGAGACTGGCTAAAGTGCTTCCACTTCTAATATCAGATAATCAGTCAGGGTTTGTAAGGGGGAGGAGTATCACATAAAACATTATGCTTGCTTAAGAAATCACTCAAGGTATTAAGAAACCCAAAATAGGATCTAATGTGGTTATTAAACTGGGTATGGCCAAGGCATATGATAGAGTGTCTTGATCATTTACATGTTTGGTTCTCAGAAAATTTGGATTTGGGGAAATTTTTATTGACTTAATCTGGAGAATAATGAGCAACAACTAGTACTCCATTATAATTAATGGTCATAGGTATGGTTTTTTCCACTCTACCAGAGGTCTTAAGCAAAGGGACCCTCTCTCACCAGCCATATTTATTTTAGGTGTTGAGGTGCTATCAAGAATACTTATATCACCTTCATCAGAATCCAATGTATAGAGGGTTTTTTATGAAACCTAAAGGTCCTCAGATCAATCAGCTAAGTTTTGCTGATGATGTCATCAAATTTTCCTCTACAGATAAACAATCCTTGAAACTTATTATGGATACCTTAGGGGAGTATGAACGTGTTTCTGCCCAACTTATTAACAGGGAAAAGAGTTATTTTATGGTCCCAATTAGTACTTCTGAAGATATTATCAGTGGTATCAAGGAAGTCACAAGGTTTACTCAAAAAGATAGTCCTATTACTTAACTAGGCTGTCCACTCTATATTGGAAGGCAAAGAATCATCTACTATTCGCATTTGATAGAGAAAATATCAAAAAGGATTTGTGGATGGCAAGCAAGGATGCTCAGTTTTGGTGGCAAATCAACCTTGATCAAACATGCTCTACATGCCATTCCTACTCACACCTTGGCTTCAATTTCACCTCCTGATACTACTATCAAGTATATTGAATCTATTATTAGTAGGGTGTGCATCAGTCGGTTTGGTTCGGTTTTATGTAACATCGGTTTTCGGCTTTTAAATATGTTAACCCAATAACAAACCAATAAGATAGTCTTTATCAGTTTTTGATCATTGTCGGTCCGGTTTTCGATTTACCCAATAAGAAAATGTCCATAACATATTATGTGTCTTCTCACTTCTCTAAATGCTTTTATATAATGAAACAAGAAAGATAATGAGAAATTGCATTAATAAGAGAAAATATAGTACAAAGGCTATAATTACATGGTACCACCAAAATATAGTATGGAATTTTTTATGTTGATCAAATTACGGACCTTTATAAACTTGCAAATGCTACAACCTACGGTTACAAACTAAAACTAAAATAAAATAGTCCAACGAGACTAAAACTAAAACTAAAACTAAAATCAAATAGCTACAATTGTGAACCCCTTACTTTAATCTTTAAGTTTTGAGTAAACAGTAAAAACTAGTAAAGCGGCCTAGTGTGAAGTTAGTAGAGTACTAATAATTTGATATAATTGTAGTGTCTAATTATATATTAAATTATTAATATTAAATAATTAAGAAGGGTAAAATTATAAATTATTACCGTCTTATTGGGTTATCAGTTAAACCGATAACCCAATAGTAAAAACCGATACCGAACCAATAACCCAATAATTTCTTTTTATGAACCCATTAAAAACCCAATAACCTGGTAACCCAATAACATTTTATTCGGTTCGGTTTTTGCACACGCCTAATTATTTGTGATTTATTTGGGGGAAGAGATCAAGAGAAAAAGAGATATCATTGGGCTTCTCTTGAAACCATGAGTATGCCTTGTTCTGAAGGAGGAGTGGAGTTTAGGAAGCTCACTGATATTTGTCTGTCCCTCCAGTATAAACAGTGGTGGCTATTCAGGTCTAAACCATCATTATGGGGTCAGTTCCTAAAGTCCAAGTATTGCCAAAGGGCCAATCTAGTGGCCAAAAAGGTAGATACTGGTGACTCCTTGGTTTGGAGAAACATGATGAAGAATAAGAACAAAGTGGAAGAACAGATTACTTGGACAATCAACTCAGGCAGTTGCTCTTTCTGGTGGGATGATTGGCTAGGGATGGGTGCTTTGGCTCAATATACAAGTAATATGTCTAATCTCAATAATGATACTATTGCTCAATTTCTTATTCATGACAAATGGAATGAGAGTAAGCTTAGACAACAGGTTCCTCGTCTTCTCATTCCTCACATTTTGAGATATAATTTTAAGTATCAAGCAGGGGTTAGGGATACAGCAGTTTGGAGACCAAATGAGAGTGGGAAATTTACTTGTATTTCTGCATGGGAAATCTGCAGATACAGGGAGAATATTGTAGATCTTAATACTCATATTTGGCATAAGTATCTACCATTCAAAATGTCTTTTTTAGTGTGGATAGCATTGAGGAATAAATTGCCAACCAATGAAAAAGTGGTGACCTTTGGAGGGGAACCTGTGAAGTGTGTATGTTGTTATCAAGAAGGGTGCGATACAGTGGGTCATATCTTCATTCAGGGTCATTTTGCAGCTTATATTTGGAGATATTTCTCAAGTTATTTGGGAATTAATATCCAGCAGACATCTTTAAGGACTCATCTGATGTATTGGGTGGCATCCAAGGCAAAAATGTATCTTACTAAACCATTATTCAGACACTACCCATTATCATTTGCTGGAATCTGTGGAAAAACGGATGTTCAGCTAAGTATGGAAACAAGAGGTTCAGCAGTACCAGGGTCAAGTATTTGATCCTTAAAGATATCTATCATATGCTCAATACTGCATTTCCATATATTCATTGGCCCATGCAGTGGACAGGTATTGTAAACATGGTGGAAAGCTGTAAACATGCTGTGAAAGTTACTTCTGTAAGTTGGAAACCTCGCCCCCTCTTCCTAGCTATAAACTAAACACTGATGGTAGTGCTTTACACAATCCGGGGAAGATTGGAGGAGGGGGTATATTGAGGGATGCAGCTGGTATTATCATATATGCATTTGTTATATCTTTAGGTGAAGGGACCAATAATCAAGCAGAAATGTAGACTGCCATTTATGGGCTAAATTGGTGCATTCAACATGGGTATAAAAATATTATATTAGGAGTAGATTCTGAGTTACTCACTAAATGGTTTTTGCAGGTGTATGATCCTCCTTGGAGGATTACAAAATTTGTGCAGGAACTTCAAGATTTAGCTAATCAGTGTGAATCTTTGAAGTGTATTCATACATACAGAGAAGCTAACAGTACTGCTGATTTTCTGTCCAAGCAGAGTCACAACCAAGATATTCCTCAACACTATTATACTCACATCAGTTGCCACCAACAGCAAGAGGAAGTTATATATTGGAGAAGGAGGGACTACCAAGTTTTGGAAGAAAGATGTTGAGAAGGATTCAACAACCACTTTGAATATCCTTTCTTTTAAATTACTTACGGTATGATTTGATTTTTGATGACTTAATCACAGGTTTCAGTCAAGAGAAAAGAAGATTTCTGCAGACAAGAGAAGTATTGGATGCAGGAATACAGATACACTAATGCAAGAATCATAGTCAAGTAGAGAGGAGGATGGAGTTGCATAAATGGGACTAAAACCTCTGAAGACATCAACTGTGCATTCTTCATTATTTCAAAGGAATTTGTATGTCTAGTTATAAGGTTGCAGAATCATGTAACATATTCAAAGATAGCAGTTCAGCAAAAAGGGACGAACTAATGATACCAACAGGAAATCACATTACAGTATATACTTCACAATTAGCAAATGTTACATTATGACAATGTAGCATATGATAATCTCTATTTAAGGGACTATCTCTAGATTAGGTATAGTCTTTGAACTAGGTCTAGTTATACAGGCTTTATTTGTAAAGGGAGAGTCTCCCTTATTTATGTATTCTAGAAATTTGTATTTATAGAGGTCTAGGTGTTTAATTTTAGAATACGACAACTTGTATAGGATGAGTCGACTAACCTTAGTAGATAGGTTGACTCGACCCACCATAGGATTAGAGGTAAGGCCAAGCGCCCCTCTTTGTACCTTTTGTTAATGTTAATGACACCATAGGATTACAGGTAAGGCCAAGCCCCCCTCTTTGTACCTTTTGTTAATATTAATGATAAGGCTTGGGGATGTTGCTAAGCCCCCGACCCCCTTAAGGGTCGTTCAATAAAAAAATGTTCTCTTCCAGGATTAGAAAGAAAACGGCTAACAATACCAACAGCATGAGGAATATATGGTCTTGTACACACCATTGCATTCATCAAACAACTAACAACTGAATCATAAGGAACTTTCTTCATATCTTCCTTCTCACCATCACTAGAAGGACAATGTGTAGTACTCAATTTGAAGTGCATAGCTAAAGGTGTATTGACAACCTTGTTGTTCATCTTGTATTTCAAACATACTTAGAGCAAAACTTTGAACATCTTTGTGAGACAACAAAGTTTAAGAACATTTTCACAACTAGAAAATTAAAACTAGTAGCGAAACTAGAATCAGAAACAGAATAGAAAAAATATACGAAATATTTTTCTTAAAAAGAATTGTTGTTAATATGTGTCAAAAGAATCTTACTGATTCCAACAAACTTTGCAGAAACACGAAGTTACCAAGTTTGATGAACTAGTGAAAAATAAAAGAATAGAAGAACTGAAATTAATTCACAAATCTAAAATTTGTAAAACACGTACCAGAATCTGGAAAAAATTTAATAGGAAAAAAATCAAGTCCACTGAACTCACAGTGTCCCCTTAAGGAAATTATTCCCCTCTAGTATCCGAGGTTTGATTTGGAATATGACCTCCCAGGGTAAAATGATCTCAATCACCAGAGTATAGATACCAAAAACTCTGATGTCAGCGAGCCACTCAACGGCAGTAAAGTACACTTAGAATACTAGATTTAGTAGTAGAAGAAGAAATCCATAAATTCTATATTTAAAATGACAGGAAATCCCTCAATTTATAGAAAACAAAGGGTAGTGTGAAAAGGTTCTTATTGTGCCTTATCGAAAAGGTCACAAACCTTTGGAAAAGTCACAATCTTTTGAAAAGGTCGTCACCTTTCATAAAAGTCACAAGTTTCCATAAAAGTCACAACTTTTCGTAAAAGTCGCAACTTTTCATAAAAATCACAACTTTTCACAAAAGCCGCAACCTTTCATAAAAGTCACAACTCTTCATAAAAGTCGCAACTCTTCATTTTCCATTCACACCTTTTAATACCCAACAATCCCCCGCATGAATGGAGAATGACTCTAAGACAAAGAAACGAACAAGTATGTGTACTTTACAAGCAAGAATTAATTGCATCTAGATAAGTAGGTTTCCCCTTGGACTTTCCGTAGTGAACATATGTCGGATATACTCGGTCAATCGGTAGATGTGATATCTTTGAACCGTCGAACTTTGGTGTATACCTAGACAACCATATATCACACAATTAACCCTTTACCGTTTATGGTTCTTGCGGTTGTGTTCGTTTTAGCCATGAACACCTCCTGGTTTCATGAGTGTATAGAGAGATGGGCTTTTGACAATCATCTTCTTTGAAGCGGCTTACACTTCACACTCACATAGGTGATTCCTAACCGTGTTATCGCGTAGATACACTATTTGGTCAACTCTGCCAAACTTAGCAAATCATTAAAACCATTAAGCTTTATTAACTCATTAACAAGCCTTAATGTTGTATCCTTGTCCCTGAGCATTGTCTTCATCATGAGAATGGATTGAGTTTGTTGACAATGCCGAACCGTCATTCACAACTTTGTTTTTCTCCTTGAATCTAGCTATTGGGATCTCCAGTCTGCTAGATAGAGTTACCACCATGATGACTTGTCCTAAGCCGTAAATCCATTCCCTTAGATGATCTTTCAACTTTCTCTCTAGTTAGGCCTTTTTGTAAGTGGATCCGACACATTATCCTTTGACTTTACATAGTCAGTTCTGATAATTCCACTAGAGAGTAGTTTTCTAACTATATCATGTCTATGTCATATATGACGAGACTTTCCATTATACGTCATGCTCCATGCCTACCTATTGCATCTTGACTATCAAAGTGTATGCATACTAATGCCAATGGTTTGGTCCAAAAAAGAATATCTATCAAGAAATTCCGGAGTCTTTCAACTTATTCACCGACCTTATCTAGAGCACCTAGCTCAGAGATCATTGTAGAGCTAGCGATACATGTCTCTTTTGAAATATTTCCAAGAAACTGCTCCTTTACCAAGAGTAAATACATATCCACTCGTGGATTTTACTTTATTTGTTCGATTATCCAATTTGCATCACTATATCCATTCAATACTGCTGGATATTGTTATAATACAAGGCATAGTTTTAAGTATTATTTTAAATACTTCAAAACTCTATTTATTGCCATCTAATGAGTTTATTTGGGATAACTTGTGAACCGACTCAGTTTATAATAGCAAATGCTATATCTAATCGCGCATACTTCATGATATACATCATACTTCCAATACTCTAGCACAATCCAATTGTGAGTCACTTTTGCTTTCACTCTTTTGAAATGCAAAGCTCACATTTATTGGAGACTTGACAATATTGACATCCAAATATTTGAACTAGTCAAGTACCTTTTCAATGCAATGAGACCGTGAAAATGCTAAACATTATGGAGTTCTAAGGATTCTTATGTCTAAGATCGCATCAGCAACTCCAATATTTTTCATTCCAAACTTGCTTTCTAGCATACGTTTAGTATCATTTTTGTCATTAGTGTCTCTATTGATGATCAACATATCACCAATATACAAACAAACAATGACCTTATGATTTTAATATGAACACATTTATCACTTCCATCATTCTTAAATCCATTTGCCAACATGATTTGGTCAAATTTCTTATGTCATTGTTTGGGTGCTTGCTTTAGTCCATAATGTGACTTAACAAGTTTTCACACTTTCTTTTATTTACCAGGAACCACAAAACCCTCGGGTTGTTCCATGTAAATTTCTTCCTCCAATTCCACATTTAAGAAAGTTCTTTTCATATTCATTTGATGAATTTGGAGGTCATATACCACAACTAATAATTTTAGCATCCGAGTGGATGTAATTCTAGTTACTAACGAGTATATATATCGACAAGATCAAAACCTTGTTTTTGTCTAAAGCCTTTGACACAAAGTCTTGCTCTATACTTGTCAACAATTCTATCCACTTTCATTTTCCTTTTGAGGATTCACTTTGAAACCAAAAGTTTATTTCCTGGAGGAAGATCAACCAACTTCCAATAGGATTGCTCAAGATTGAACCAATCTCACTATTGACACCATTTGTCCAAAAGGATGAGTCTACATAAGACACAAGAAATGTTACAAAATCATATTTGAAGAAAGTATATGTCCCTTGACATTTACTACGCCTCTTGATCTCTTTATTAAGTACATTTTCCTTTTGTTCTTTCCAAGCTCGTTTAGACCTTTCACTAGACTACTCAAGTCTAATTTTACAGTCCACAGTCTTAGGTCCTATTTCAATCCTTTTAGGAATAGGAACTTAGACTTTGGCTAGACACTCCCACACTTTGAAATATTTCAAGTTGGATTTCCTTTCTTTCCATTTCTCATATGGAATAGATTGTGTCCTGAACAAACAAAATTGCTTTCTTTATCAAAAGACAAAACCTTTTTTTTTTGTTCCCTTTTGCAGTAAGGATAGTTCCTCCACAAAAGTTTTGTGGTAAACCGGAACTTATAAATAATGCATCCATCATTTCTTTCAATGTTCGGTTTTTCATTAGATTGAGTTGAATAGCGCAGTAGTTTGATGGATAATTCCATTTTCCAAACATATTTCTGCACAAGGAGATTTATACTCTCCATTCTTATCACTTCTTATCTTTTTTCAAACTGATATTCAACTTCGATATTACATTGTCTAGACATTTCTATTGCTTCATCCTTACCATTAAGCAAATAGACAGTTTTCTTTCTAATGCAATTGTCAATTAAAGTAACGAGATACTTTTTTCAACTACGAGATGATATTGACTTCATATCACAAATGTCAGTGTAAATCAATTTTAAGGGATTAAAATTCCTTTCAACAGATTTATAAGAATGCTCAGCATAATTAGATTTCACATAAAACCTGGCATTTTTATTTGTTGCACTCAAAGTTAGACAAAACTTCTAAGTTGATCAGTTTTCCTTCCAAGGTTTTGTAATTGACATACCCCAAGTTTTCATGTCACAAACATTGACTCAAACAAGTAAGAACAAATAAAAACATTCAGTTCGAAAAGCTCTTCGCGAGGTAGCTTTTTTATCACTAATATTTTGTTCCTATTTCTTACAATTTTGTGTGATACAAACATTGTTTAGAGTCATCACCTTGTCAAATGTCCTTTTCAGAAGGACCTTTCCATAACTTTCAATTTGATTGTTATAGAACTACCCATGAACAAAGTTTATCAGGTTAAATAAAGGCAATATAGTCCAAATGTTACTTTTACAAAAACATAACAAATAACTATTCACCAATATTCATGTCTATGCAAATACTTTCATTATAATAGACATATCTTTTCATGAAAAATCACAATATTTTAAGTGATATTTTTTTTTTCATAAAAGAACACAATTATTTTGAACAAGTATATATATATTTGTTTGTTTCATACTAGTCACACTATATACTAGTAATAGAGAAACTCAACAACCACAATACCAAATATACTCCAAGAATTTTGTGGGTATAACATAATACAAAAGTATCATTGAAGTTCATATCTTTTGCTCCAAAGTTAAATTAGACACCAAGTCTAATCATAAGCAAAGAACCCCCACATTTCAAATGTGATCTCAAAAATATGTTTCAAGTATTTGAAAATAGTCTTTCCACATATTTTAATGTTGGAAACATTATTCTACGAAAGAACTATAGTGTTGCAATTCTCTTTGACAATGTTTACACAATGTCAAAGTTCATTCGATAGAGAAACAAAATCACAAATTCTAAGTCACTGGTATTTTTCCTCCATAATAAATAGACATACCACTTAGTATTTTAAATACTAACAATAAGGACCAAAAAAAAATTGTACAATTTATTTCTATATTACATTGAAGTTTATAGAAAATCAAAAGTACAACACTGACTTATTATGTGAAGTTTTCATATTCTTCAAACCAATTGCATAGTCCAATTTATCCAGAGTATAAAACCACAAAAGTTTTTAGTCTACAAAAATCAGACACACTAACATTTCTCATGGAGTACAAAACTACAAAAGTCTTTTTTTTTTCTCCAAACAGAATAACACATATTCTTTATCACATAGAAATATTTTTTTTTTATCAAATAGTCTTCCAACTATAACATTTTGACATACAATTTTATCAAACAAAAATATGCATCTCTCATTTTTGCAAACTAAAGAATTTTAAAAGCAACAATATTTGCCAAGTAAAATTCATTCCACAACATATGGTTTGCAGATTTTTTTTCCCCAAAGATACACATGATAAAAAAAAATCAAAGATGATTACTCTTAGAAACTATTTTCCTCCTTAGACAATTTAATAAGAAGGTTACCTGGTAATCTTTAAATGGAATACCACAAAAATTGTCTGTTACATTCTCACTTCGACCTTGCTAAACAAAGCAACGAATTATGGAGAAGTAATGCATTTATCTTCTACTTCCATGATCAGATTCTCTCAATCAGTAGAATACAAAAAATATTAACAGTATATTAATTTCTTTAAGATTGTTGTTCATCTTGTATTCCAAACATACTTAGAGCAAAACTTTGAACATCTTTGTGAGACAACAAAGTTTAAGAACATTTTCACAACTAGAAAATGAAAACTAGTAGCGAAACTAGAATCAGAAACAGATTAGAAAAAATATACGAAATATTTTTCTTAAAAAGAATTGTTGTTAATATGTGTCAAAAGAATCTTACTGATTCCAACAAACTTTGCAGAAACACGAAGTTACCAAGTTTGATGAACTAGTGAAAAACAAAAGAATAGAAGAACTGAAATTAATTCACAAATCTAAAATTTGTAAAACACGTACCAGAATCTGGAAAAAAATTAATAGGAAAACAATCAAGTCCACTGAACTCACAGTGTCCCCTTAAGGAAATTATTCCCCTCTAGTATCCGAGGTTTGATTTGGAATATGACCTCCCAGGGTAAAATGATCTCAATCACCAGAGTATAGATACCAAAAACTCTGGTGTCAGCGAGCCACTCAACAGCAGTAAAGTACACTTAGAATACTAGATTTAGTAGTAGAAGAAGAAATCCATAAATTCTATATTTAAAATGACAGGAAATCCCTCAATTTATAGAAAACAAAGGGTAGTGTGAAAAGGTTCTTATTGTGCCTTATCGAAAAGGTCACAAACCTTTGGAAAAGTCACAATCTTTTGAAAAGGTCGTCACCTTTCATAAAAGTCACAACTTTCCATAAAAGTCACAACTTTTCGTAAAAGTCGCAACTTTTCATAAAAATCACAACTTTTCACAAAAGTCGCAACCTTTCATAAAAGTCACAACTCTTCATAAAAGTTGCAACTCTTCATTTTCCATTCACACCTTTTAATACCCAACAAACCTTAGCTTTGTCCATGTTGAATCTAAGAAGTATTTTCTGAATATACTTCTCTTGTGACAACCACAACTTCTTGGCATCTCTATCACGGACAATCAGCATGGCAAGAATCTACCTTGTTGGTCCCAAGTCTTTCATATCAAAAGACTTATTCAACTTTTGCTTCAAATCTTTAATCCTGCAAGCATTATGACCAACAATAGAAATGTCATCAACATAAAGCAAAACAATAATAAAGTCACCATTAGAGAATTTTTGCACAAAAACACAATGGTCTGAAGAAGTCTTCTTGAAGCCCTGTTGATTCATAAAAGAATCAAACTTCCTGTACCATTGCATGGGAGCTTGTCTTAAGCCATACAAGCTCTTCTTCAATTTGCAACATAATTCTCTTTTCCCTTGATTTCAAAGCCTTCTGTCTGCTCCATATAAATTTCTTCATCCAAGTCACCATGGAGAAAAATAGTTTTAACATCCATTTGTTCAACTTCCAAGTCCAAACCTGCAGCCAAGCCTAACACACATATGGATGATATCTTCACAACTGGAGAGAATATCTCATCAAAATCAATTCCCTTTTTCTGGCTAAAACCCTTCACAACTAATCTAGCCTTGTACCGTGAAACTAGATTACCATCTCCATGTTTCACCCAGAAAACCCACCTATTTTTTAAAGCTTTTTGATCTTTAGGTAACATAACTAAATTGGAGGTATGATTATCATATAGAGACTTCATTTCATCCTCCATAGCATCAAACCAGAGAGTATGTTGCCTTGTACTCTTCACTTTCTATGGCCTCATCAAGACTCTCTGGTTCTCCCCCATCAGTCAAGAGTACATACTCATTAGAAGAATAACGAGATGAAGGTATTTTCTCTCTAGTAGATCTTCTGAGAGAACTCTCTGGAGCATCAATAATAGTTTATTGCTGACCAACCACATTGTCTTGCACTGGAGAATCAGCGGCATACTGGTCATTCTGAATATGATCACCATCTTCAATATTAACTTGATTTTCATCATTTTGAAGATTTTCACGATGTGGAATAGTCAAAAGGCGCTGGATCAATATCAACTGGGCTGCCACTATTCTGAGAATCATTTTTGTCAAGATCTTCAATTGTTTGGTCTTCAAAGAACACAACATCACGACTTCTAACAAGTTTCTTCTCAAAAGGATCAAAGAAACAATAACCGAATTCATCTTGATCATAACCAACAAAGATACATTGCCTAGTTTTTAACATCTAACTTTGGCCTTTCATCCTTAGGAACATGCACAAAGGTTTTACACCCAAAAACTTTAAGATGATCATAAGAAACATTATTACTAGACCAAACTCTATCAGGGACATCACCATTCAAAGAAACAGTATGAGATAAATTGATAACATATGCAGCAGTATTAAGTGCTTCTGCCCCAAAAGGAATCTGACAGCTTAGCATCTAAAAGCATACATCTAACTCTCTCAACAAGAGTTCTATTCATCATCTCTGCCAAACCATTTAGCTGAGGAGTCTTTGGAGGAGTTTTCTGATGGCGAATACTCTGCTCTCTCTGCAATATCTATCAAAAGGGTCAATATACTCACCACCAATATCAGAACGAATGCATTTTAATTTCTTCACTGTCTGTCTCTCAACCAAGGTCTAAAAACTCTTGAACACATCAAGTACCTGATCCTTGGACTTCAAAGAAAATACCAGAGTTTGCGTGAATAATCATCAATAAAAGTCACAAAATAAAGTGCACCACCATGAGACCTTACCTTGAAAGGACCACACAAATCAGAATGTACCAAATCCAGCAAATCAAGCTTTCTTGAAGGATGATGACTCTGAAAAGTAACTCTCTTCTGTTTACCTGCTAAGCAATGAACACACTTGTTCAACTTTGCTTGTTTCACTCCAGAAAGCAAATACTCCTTAACCAAATTGTTCATTCCCTTCTCGCTCGTATGACTCAGTCTTCTATGCCATAACATTGATGAAGTATCATTCTCCACCAAATTCACTGAGCCTCTAAAAATGGAGCCCTGAAAAATATACAAGTTAGACAACTTGTCACCACGAGCTACCACCATCGAACCTCTTGTAAGCATCCACTGGTCAGCACCAAAGGTATTGACATAACCCTCGTCATCAAGGTATCCAACATAAATCAAATTCAAGCGAACATCTAGAGCATGCTTGACATTATTGAGAACTAGTTTGGAACCATTATTACTTTTCAAATAAATTTTCCCAATACCAAGAACCTCAACCTCATGATTATTACCCATTTTCAACATCCCAAAATTACCTTGAGTATAAGAAGAAAATAATTCCTTTTTAGGCGTGACATGAGAAGTAGAACCAGAATCCACAAACCAGTTAGACTCATCACAAACAAGATTAACGACATTATCATCACAAGAAACAAGAAGGTCATAATTAGCAACAACAGCAACACGATTTTCATTATCGCCTTCTTTCTTCTGTTGTTTCATAGCTCTATGTACTTGAAACAAAATTTCTTGATATGCCCATTCTTGTGGCAGTACTCATATGTAATATTCTTGAATTTAGACTTTGACTTTCCTCTACTTTTATCTCTGTCACTCTGACCTCTAAACTTGCTTCTCCCTCTGTCTTAGTAACCAAAACGTCGGAGTGTGAAGTAGAAGATGATGAGCCTTCAAATCTTCTTCTCATCTCTTTATTCAAGACACCACTCTTAGCATATTTCATGGTCACAACACCACTTGAGAATAATTAGTCAAAGAAACTTTAAGAGTATCAAAAGAGTCTAGCAGAATATTTAGTTGTTTAAAACCTTTTGCAACTAGCCTAGCCTTATATTTATCAATTGATCCATCCGGTTTTAACTTTTTTCGTAAGACCCATGTGCAACCAATAGCTTTACAACCCGATGGTAAATCAACTAGTTTTCAAGTTTTATTAGAAATTAGTGATTCCATTTCGTCATTTACAGTCTCCTTCTAAAAAATAGAATTATGTGAAGATAATGTTTCTTTCAAAGTTAGAGGGTCATCTTCAACATTAAACACATTAAAATCAGGACCAAAATTTTTTTCTACTCTAGCTCTTTTACTTCTTTTTAATTCAATATCATCAACTTCTTTATTTTTCAAAGTAGAAGTAGAAGAACTAGGTAGTGACAAAATATTTTGTTCAAACCTTTGATCCCCACTATTTTTAGAATCAAAAGGAAATTTATTTTCATGAAAAATAGTATCACCGGATTCTATTATAATATTATCTTAAAGATTAAAAAATCTATAGGTTGTATTATTTGAAGCATAACCAAGAAAAGCACAAGTAGTAACTTTCTTACCCAATTTTGTAATCTTGGGATCCATTAGCCTCACAAAGGCTAGACAGCCTCAAACTCTTAGATATCCCAAACTTGGCTTGTAACCTTTCCACAATTCAAAAGGTGTCAGTTTAGACTTTTTATGAGGCACACGATTCAACACATAACAAGCTGTTAAAATAGCTTTACCCCAAAAATTTAAAGGTGCATGTGACTCAATAAGCATGGCATTAGTCAATTCAACCAAACTTCTATTTTTCCTTTCCGCTAATCCATCAGATGAAGGAGAGTAAGGAGGAGTAGTTTCATGAATTATTCTCAATGATCTAACAAAAGAATTAAACTCATTTGATTCATATTCACAGGCTCTATCACTGTTAATTCTTTTTATTTTTCTTTCAAACTGATTTTCAACCTCTTGGAGATAAGTTTTCAAATTCTCAAAAGCATCACTTCTATTTTTCATCAAGTAAACATATGTAAACTTAGAAAAATCATGAATAAAAGTGATAAAATATATATTACCTCCATGAGTTAAAATTTTACCAAGTTCACAAATATCAGTATGAACTAATTCTAACAAATCAATTATTCTCTCAACTTGAAAATGAAGTCTTTTAGTGATTTTGGCTTTACTACAAGCCTCACACTTTTCAAATCTTTTTAATCATGGGATTAATCCTAAACTACTCATGATTCCAACATAACGATTATTAATATGACACAAACGAGCATGCCAAAAATTAGTAGAAGAAAACATATAAACAGAAGTAAAAGTTTTATTCATCTCAACATTCAACTTAAACATCCCATCACATGCATACCCCTTCTCCACAAAAATATCCTTTTTCACTATTACATATTGATCAGATTCAATAATTTGTTTAAAGCCTGCTTTATTAAGAAGAAAACTAGACATCAATTTTTTTCTCATAGGAGTATGAAGTACATCTTTCAAAGTTAATACCCTTCCAGAAGTAAAACACAATTCGACATCTCCCTTTCCAAGCACTTGAGTAGTGTGAGCATGACCAAGAATGATGGTTTTGGGCTCCTCAAAATGAGTATATTTTTTAAACCAATCTTTGTCATAACAGACATGACGATTTGCATCAGAATCAACCCACCATCCATCAACATTCTCAACCAAGTTTATATCGGTAAGCACCACCACAAAAGGTTCTTTGATAACGTTTGTCTGAGGGTTTGGACCACGTTTCCGAAATCTGCAAAATCGAGCAATACGCCCACTCTTGCCACAAATAAAACATGATCCCTTTTCTTGAACTTGTTGATTTTGTGCTTGGTGATTATCACCATTAATTTTCTTGGGAGGTCTACTAATATTTTTCTTGAATTTTTTTCTTTTTAGGCTTCAAAGAAGTATTTTTGTGAGTTTCATGAGTAGCATTATTCGAAGTAATTAAATTTACCTTCGTTGTGATGTTGTTCTCTTCTTTTTGTAAAAGTGCATCTTGACCCCTTGCTTCTTCTTCCATGCGGATTTTCATCACCAAGGTTTCAATAGAGGTTTCCTTTTGTATGTGGGGCATAGTTTTTTGAAATTCCTTCCAATAAGGTGGAAAGTATCTACTATCCCATAAACAATAATATTATCTCCAATTTTAACCTCTTCGGACGTAAGCTCTACAACAATCATGATAAAGTCTTGAGCTTGGTCTACCACTGATTTATTGTCCACCATTTGAAAATGAAAAAATCTACAAGCTGTATATTTTTTCGCTCTCGCATCTTTGGTATGATACTTACTTTGCAATGTCTTCCAAATTTTCTTTGGACTAGAGTAAGTTCTATCATAATAATCATAAAAATTATCAGATAAACAATTGAGAATATAATATCGACATTTATAGGAATCACCATCGTATTTTTCCACTTTCTCTAGATGAGAAATAGTTTCATCATCATTCATAGAGGTGATGTCTACTTTATTCGGATTCTTCTCAGTTAACACGTAAGAAACATTAAGAAGAATTAAGTAGAAAAATACTTTACCCTTCCATCTCTTAAAATCGTTACCATTGAACCGAAATGGTTTGTTAAGGTCTCCCATCTTGATATCCAAGTTTTTTCAATTGTAGCCATGTTGAATCTCCTTAAAATTGTTAGTGAAAACTTACAAGATAACAAAAATACAAGATTACAATTGAAAAGTGAAATGAAGAAAATAAATCTCTTCAGGTTGAGGCTCAGATATCTTGCTCTCTTTAAGTAGACTCAAACCCACTGCAGCAAATGTTTTCACCGGTCCAACAATAGTCCTCTTTGACTTGTCCCCTCCAGGATACAACAGCCTTCACAAAATATAACTCAACAACTCTGGACAAGAGTTGAGTCCAAAGCTCCACAAAAAAGAGCACCTACCTTCAACTAATAAGAACTTTCTTTTTAACTAACTCTTTCACTCTATATTTTTCTTGTGTGTTGTGTGTCCCACCACTATATATAGTTGAAAAAGTTTTCATAGCAATGAATAGGAAGATAATGTAGTAGTAAATAGTGAAGATAAATGATCTTAGGAGTTACATATGTTACAAGGTATAATGAATGATAATGGGGATTGAATGAAAAAGAATTAGTGGTCATGGTTGACCACCTTCAGCCACTAACAGTAACTTCCAATGACCAATGTTTTGTAACCATCAAATAAAGGATAATAATGCCTAAGGGCATTGATTCACAAGTGAGTAACTAGGCAGTAATGCATAAGGTTGCAGCATTCACAATGGTTAGTCCTCTAACGGCAACAATTGTAATTCCATAACTCTCATTTCCTCTAATGATATTTACTGTGGCAGAATTATTAAGCCTATGGCAAAATTATAAGACAATTTTAATAATAAACAAAACACTAAAATACTCAAAAAAACCAACATATATATACATAGAGAGAGAGATTTGAATATTGTTTGTATATAGTACTTTGGAAGGAATCCTTGCTACATTTATTTTTCAGTACTATATACAAAGTAATTACCACTAATTAAGCCTATGACAGGAAAAGGCTTATGTCTCCAAACGAGTGGGTTGTCTAGATTCTGGGTAGAGGTTTGAAAGATTCTTATAATATTGTTTACTCCTTGGAACCTCCAAGTTAACAATATTTATGTTACGAAAGCGTGAGAAAAAAGTATTTTTATTTTTTCCTTATTTTCTTGTGCCAGAAAGTGTTTGCTTATAATTATACATCAAAATTATTCATTTGCATCAGAATCAAAGTAGACAATTGTTCTACATTAATTTGATAGTGAACGTTTTATCTCTCAATGTGAAATTTGTTGGAGTGAATTCGTATATAGTAAAGCTCTAATATAGGTATGACATCTTGAACATGATAATTTTATCTAAATTGTTATAGGAAATCTAATTTTAGAGAAAAGACATAAAGTCATCACTGATGTTGTCTCGAATTTGCAAAAAGACACTTTAACTTTGCAGATGATAATTACCCCACTATACAATTTTGAACATATATTATTATAGCATTTTTCGATCATCCTCAAATTTTAAGAAGCAAGTGTGTTCACACACCAATCATTAAATGACACGTGTTAATTTAATAAAAATATATTTTTTTATTTTAAGTTTTTCCTTTATCTTTTTTTTTTTACTTTATTTCTCTCTCTCTTACTTTTTGACTTTTAATTTTGATTTTTCTTAAATTTCACTTCATCTCACACTTTCAACTTTCAAGGTGAAGTTGTGGTAAAAATTTCAAGGTGAAGTTGTGGTAAAAATAATGCGTTGAAAGTAAGAAACTTTGATGGATGGAGATGATAATGGATTTTTGAAGAAGAAAGAAGAAAGAAAAAAATAAAATAACAAGAAAAATAAGAAAATATATTTTATAATAAAGTACTTATAAAAAATAAACTTATATTAGTTATTATAGGTTGCTCACTCTCTTTGAGAGAGTGCACACCACTCTCTACGTCAGGTGGACGAAAAATGATGTAATTATATCTATTCAAAATTGTTTAGTGGGGTAATAGGACGGTTGCAAAGTTAAGGTATCTTTTTTAAAATTCGAGACAACTTCAGTGTTGACTTTATGTCTTTTTTCCTAATTTTATCTTATGTTAATGCGGCTTTAATACGACGAAGGAAAGAAGCGAACGGTGAATAGTGATAGTAACTCAAATAAACAGATGGGGACCCAACTCATAGAGTTTAATATTTAATTTTGTATATCCATTAACTTAATCAAATAAACGAATGAGATTTGCCCAACATTTTTATTAGGGGGAAATGACATTTTTAGTCCTTATGTTAAGATTATATTCTTATTTTAGTCCTCGTGTTATCTAACTTAGCATTATTAACCTTCAATTATATCAAGCAAGTGATTTTAGTCCTTCAACTTACAAATTAAAAAAAAAATTAACAGAGAGTTGCTAAAAGGGGTAGTTCGATTATTTCCTTTTTAATTCTCTCTCTTTGAAGAACAAGCTAAGTCTTCCCTATCTCTATCTAGAAGAACAAGCCCATCGATTTGAGCTACAATTTCAAAAACCAACGTGATAGGCATTAACCCTCCCTCTCACACCGACAAACGATAAATTATGCAACGAATGATTTTTTAAAAAAAAGTTTTCTGTTTTCTCAAGCAATTACTTTAAAATATCCGAATTACCCCTTTTAGCAGTGAACTCTTTGTTAATTTTTTTGGGTCTATTAGTTGAAGGATTAAAATCACTCACTTGATATAATTAAAGGTTAATAATGCTAAGTTAAATAACACAAGGACTAAAATAAGAAATTAGCCTTAATATAGGGACTAAAAGTGTCGTTTATTAAAGAGTCATTTTTCTCAATCAACAAAAAAATTGCACTAGAAGTTTGTCATTGTTGACTTGTAAGTCAAGATCCATATACTAAGTAATCAATTAAAAATTTAAAGGATTTCCGACTTCAAATGTTGTTATCCAACAATATTACTCTTATCCTAATAAATCAAACTCTTCTTGATTTTATTACATGAAAAACATTTTTGCCAAGATATCTACACCAATTTGCACTCTTGTAGACTTTTCTTTCTTTCTAAGAAATGAAGTTGATTAAGTAACTATTTGTTCCCTATTGTTCAAGTTATTATGTAATTGACAACTCTAAAATTGACTAGGTGACCTTCCTGGAAATGTTTACTCCAAAGCACCAGAAGCAAAATTTTCTTTGCTTAATTCTGTGCAATATATACCTCATCAAAGTTGTTGCACATAGGAACATAGCAAATATTTTTTTGTTTCAGTGGAAAAATGGGTAATAATGGACAACTATTATTGTTTCTTATTTATGCCTTTCTCAGTCAACTATTTGGTTTCTGTTCGTCCTTATTTCATTTGCGCCCCAAAGATCAAGCTCTTGTCCTTCTACAGTTTAAGCACATGTTTACCGTAACTCCTTATGTTTCTTATTGTTTCTACAAAACAACATACAAAAATATTGAGTCATATCCAAAGATGGTTACATGGAATACAAGCACTGATTGTTGCTCATGGGCTGGAGTTTATTGTGACGAGACTACGGGAAAAGTGATTGAGCTTGACCTTAGTTCCAGCCAACTTCAAGGCAAGTTTCATCCCAACAGTAGCCTTTTTCAACTTTTCACTCTCAAAAGGCTTGATTTGTCTCGTAATGATTTCTCTCGGTTGCATATTTCACCTAAATTTGTGATTTTTCTAGCTTGACGTATCTTGATCTATTAGACTCGAATATGTTAGGTCCGATCCCTTTTGAAATCTCTCACCTTTCAAAATTGGAAGTTCTACGAATCTCGAGAAATAATGCACATGATCAAGATGGACTTCACATCGGGCGTCACAATTTTAAACTGCTAGTTAAGAACTTAACCCAATTGAGAGAACTTGACCTTTTCTTAGTGAACATCTCTTCCACCATTCCTCTAAATTTCTCTTCATCTTTAACAAATCTACAACTTTCAGAGACACAATTATTTGGAATACTTCCCGAAAAAATTTTCCACCTTTCAAACTTGAAATATCTTTATTTATCATCCAATTTGCAGCTCACAGTACGGTTTCCCACAACCAAATGGAATAGCAGTGAATCTCTCATGGAGTTATATCTCAATGGTGTGAATTTTGTTGATAAGATACCTCAATCATTTAGCTATTTTAACTTCATTACGTCAATTGACATGAGATCCTGTATTCTCTCAGGGTCCATTTCTTGACCTCTATGGAATCTCACCAACATAGAGGATTTTCTCCTTGATAATAACCACTTAGAAGGACCAATTTCCTTGTTCCCGTTTAAGAAGCTCATAGCCTTATTGCTTCAAAATAACAACTTTGCGGGCTTTTCCTTTAATGGAAGCTGGAGTCCACAACTTGAAACCTTAGATATTTCGTCCAATTCCCTAACCGGTCCAATTCCTTCCAACGTAAGTGGTCTGGAAAACCTACATGTACTATACTTGTCATCAAACCACTTGAATGGGACTATACCATCCTGGATATTCGGTCTTCCCTCATTAGGATGGTTAGACTTGAGCAATAACACTTTCAGTGGCAAAATTGAGGAGTTCACGTCCAAAACATTATCTTACATTTCTGTACAAAAAAATCAGATGCAAGGTCCTATTCCAAAGTCACTCATAAGCCAACCGCGCCTAAATTCTCTTATCCTTTCTCAAAATAATCCTAGCGGACAGATTGCTTCAACCATCTGCGAAGTTAAATCATTGTCACTGCTAGATTTGGGAGGCAATAAATTGGAGGGACCGATCCCTCAATGTTTGGGTGAGATGAGTTTTCTTCGGCTTTTTGATATGAGCAACAATAGTCTTAGTGGGACAGTTAATACAACTTTTAGTATTGGAAACCAACTCCAAATTATTAACGTGGACGGGAATAAGCTAGAGGGGAAAGTCCCACCATCTTTGATCAATTGCAAATATTTGGGACAGCTTGATTTAGGTAATAATGACTTGAATGACACATTCCCAAAATGGTTGGGAAAACTACCTGATTTGCGGATTTTAAGTTTGAGATCAAATAAGTTGCATGGTCCCATAGAAGTTTCAACGTCTGAAACCTTTTTTTCTCAACTTCGAATTATGGATATCTCATCCAACGAATTTAGTGGGAAGTTACCAGCAAGTCTTTTTGATAGTTTTCAAGCCATGAAGATAATTAATGAGAACATGACAAATTCATATCTGGGAGTTCAATATGATTCTTTGACAATTACAACAAAGGGATTGGATCTTCAATTTGTTGAAGTTTCTGGAGCAAACGTAGTTATCGATCTCTCTAACAATAGTTTTGAAGGTTATATTCCACGTACTATTGGAGATCTCATTGGGCTTCGTACGTTGAATTTGTCTCATAATAACTTGAAAGGTCATATACCAACATCACTGCACCAATTATCTGTAGTCCGAGTCATTGGATCTCTCATTTAATAAAATCAGTGGAGAAATTCCACAACAACTCGCATCCCTCAAATTTCTTGAAGTCTTAAATCTCTCTCACAATCATCTTGTTGGATGCATTCTCAAAGGAAAACAATTTGATACATTTGAGAACAGTTCATACAAAGAGAATGATGGACTATGTGGATTTCCACTCTCAAAAGAATGTGGTGGTGATGATGGGGTACCACAAGCGGCAACTCAATTTGGTCTTGATCAAGAAGAAGAAGAAGATTCATCAATTGTCAATTGGCAGGCAGTTCTTATGGGCTATGGTTGTGGATTAGTCATCGTACTATCTGTAATATACATAATGTTGGCAACACGATATCCATCATGGTTTTCAAGGTTGTTTGAAGAATTGGAACACAAAATCATTATGAGAATGCAAAAGCACAGGAAAATAAAGTAGTGCGTAATCTCAAGGTAGTCAACTTGATGTTTATCTTTCAGAATATTAGTTTTTATGTATCTGCAATATTTTTGTTCTGTAGATAAAGACATGAGTTTTCTTCCTTTGAGACTCAAACACCATATTTGTTTTCATTCCTTTTGAAGTTTTTATTACTTAGAGACTGTAAGCAAGTTCAGTAGATGGATTTGCCCCAAACGAAGCACTCCATTCTGTATCTCTGTTTGCAGATATATTAGCTAAACAAAACTCAGGAAAAAAACAGAGGACACGTTGCCAATTTTGCTAAGGAATTATCAAACTTCTTTGTTTATAAAATTCAACAGTCTAACCTAGGCTGACAATTTCAGCTCATTTTGTCCATATTCTATACAACTATACATAAAATGAGTTAATATGAGAATTCATATCCAATCCAAATTACTGAGAAATGAAACCGATTTTTTTTATTTTTGGAAAATAAAAAAAAATTAGGAATCTGTTGGTGGAACGTGGGGGAATGCTCAGGGGAGGGTAATTATTTTTTATTTTATTTTTAAAATGGATATTTTTGTTTTTGAAAAACAAAAAAAATTAGGGATAGATTTGTGGAAGGGGATGCCGGGGGGAGGGGGTAAATTTATTTATTTTTTTGAAAAAACGAACTTATTTTTTGTTTTTGGAAAACAAAAAAATTGTAGGGGTAGGTTGGTGGAAGGTGTGTGTGTCCGGAGGAGGGGGTAAATTATTTTTTTAAAATAAAATAAAAATTAGGGGTAGGTTGGTGGAATGTGGGGGGAGAGGGGGAAGGGGGTAAACTATTTTTTTAAAAAAAACAGATATTTTTTTGTTTTTGGAAAAAAAATAATTAGGGATAGACTGGTGGAAGGTGGGGTGATGCCCGGGGAGGGGGTAAATTTTTTTTTTTTTTTTGAAAAAATAGATTATATTTTTTGTTTTTCGAAAACAAAAAAAATTAGGGGTAGGTTGGGGAAGGTGGGGGGCGCCCCGGGGGATTGGGGTGCCTGTGGGGAGGGGTAATTTATTTATTTATTTTGAAAAATAAATTTATTTTAATGGAAGAATCATTTTGCCCAAATCATATTTGCCCATATTATATTTGGATGTATTGTAATCCAATTTTTTTTTTCAATCCATATTCAACTCATTCAAATACGATCCAATTCAATTATTTGTCACCCTAGTCCAACCATTTATTTATTTATCCGCGCATTACAAATGCTAGCATAGTTCAACTATAAGCAGGTTATGGATTAGTCTTCCAAGTTTTTAAAGAGATCTATATAAAATTCGAAGTAGTTTTTGGTGTCATACTTTTCGACAAGATCCAAAACAATTTGAATGAAACAACAACAACAAATATACTCAGTATAATCTCATACGATACAAAATTGTGTTACTAATATTATTTTTGAATTCGTGGCAGTTCTATCAGCATGTGAGCGTGCCATACTTATTGATTTGAACCAATTTCACATAAATTTTGACTTGTAGCTAAGATGGAACACTATCAGGGGCGTACTTGCCAAAAAATATCGCATACACAAGTAAAATAATTTACGAAGTAATTAAATAAAATATTTTAGATATCCTTAACATAATAGATTGTTATAGTGGTTTTAAATATTGAGTGCGTGTCTAGATATTTTTAATGAGCCAACACTTATGTGTTCAAATTTCACTTGAAACAATCAGTTTTTCCTTTCAAAAAAAGAGTTTTTGTTGTATAATTATTGAAATGCCTTTTGAAGCTTGTGCCACTTTTTTCTTCACTTTTCTATCTCTAACTTTATTTATTATGCACTTAATCATGATAAGGAATTTTGAAAAATACATTTACAATATTGAACTAACTGCGTCGAAGCATCAATATTAATCCTCATTCCTGTAGACTTGATTATAATAGCACTAAATATGAATGTGGTTAAAAAGGAGCACAAGTTGATTACGTTTATCATGGTTTGTAATATTTTCCTTATTATTCATTATTTATTATAAAAAAATTATATATAAAAATATAATGAATTAATTAAAGAGTTCTAATATCAATGAAAAGAAATGGAAAATTGGTAGGATTCTAATTATTTGCATTATTGGTAAATAGTTTTAAATCATTGTTACTCAAATATGTCATTGAACTTTGATAGAAGATTCATTTGTATCCTATGTTAAAAGTTTGACTCATTTATGTCATTTTCGTTTGAGAAAAGGCTCATCTATGTCATTATTTCTAAATAGAAAAAAAAGTTTTGATTTTGCAAAACCTTTTTTACACATGGTAGATTATGATTTGTCCACGTCATTAATTAAATTATTTTTTAATAAAAAAAAGCTAAAATATGTCATCGAACTTTGAGAAATGACTCGTCTATGTCATTCATTAAAGGAATTAACAAGCGTAAAGAATCAGTGGTAGGTACTGAGTCATACATAAGTGCAAGTGTTGCTTGTGTCAGTGCACAAAGAATAGTTATGCTAAAAAATTTACATGTAAGGAAAATGAAGCAACCGAGCTCCATAAAGAAAAAAGTTGCCAAAGACGTTTTGGGAAGAGATGGTAAACACTTTGATTTACTTGTCAATTAGACTACCAACAAGGGTCGTGGATTGGATGACACCTCTTGAAGCTTGAAATTGCATAAAACCACCAATAAGACATCTAAAGGTGTCTGATTCATTGTGTTATACCCATATACCAGTAACAAACTGCCCGAACGAGTCTAGATCTAATACCCGGCTTTCGATCCCAACCCATCTATAAAACAAAAATGAATCCTAATCCTGTAAACAACAAAAAATAATAACTAAAGAAGTCGTAAGAATTCACACGACTTAAATGAAGATAGAAAAACATGTCGTGGATTAACTTGTCCACGACAAATTCATAAAATAAATGGCCAAGCGATCTTTTGGATGAGTTGTCATAACAGTTTATTTATCGCTCTGAATTGAGCGCTTTGTGTCTTTTATCTAGGGACAGATCTTCGTTGATCCAAAGCATCGATTTTTTAAATTAATATACATATAAAAAAACATAAACTAAAAGATAAAATAATTAAAAGGACACTCTTTGCACCAAACCGCTTGTGACCCTTGTGGTTAATGCTTGACTTCTCGTTCGGTACATCATGGGTCTGAACCTCCATGGAATTTTAATTGTTTCTCTCTCTTCAATTTTAGTTTTAAATTCTAAACTGTAGGCTCAAAACTCATTAAAACAAAAGTTAAAATCTTTGAGTCCTGTGTGAATTAGAAATATAGTTAAATAAAAATATTGTAAGCTCCTTATATGCATATATTTTTTACTTATGAATTTCTTCACATTTTTTAGCTCTTATTTATTAATTATCCTCGAGTCATGATGACAACTACTTTAATCTAATAGTAGGTAAGTCAATTCGTAATTCAGAACGATAAGTAATAGGTAAAAGGGTAGAAACAAATCAAAAGCAACAATTTAACCACAGGAAGAGAAGAACAGGCGGAAGCAAATCAATATATATAGCAAAGCAAACCTCGAAAAACAATGAGGTAGAAGACAAACGAGAAATATACCAAAATACACAAAGATTAACGTGGTTCAGTCAATCGACCTACATCCACAAAGAAGATGACCAATCCACTATATAAATATGAGAATACAAAATGTAGAGAGAATTAACATCAACCAATTTACTCATAATACATGGGAGAGATACTAAACTCAAAAAAGCATGGAATTCAACATGTGTCCCACGTTATTTTTTATAGATCCGTTAAAACTATTAGAATTCTATGAAAGCATGCATGTAATGAGTAATAAAACATAATAATTACAAATAAATCTTAAAAGTATGACAAGAAACAACAAATGAGGGACATAATTTAATGTTTGAAATTACTTCTTTTTAAGTAACCAACTACAAATTTTGATCTTTGAGTAGCAGTTTAGCAAACTACTAATAAAGTCACAAATGTCTAATTTGAGCTTAATAATAAAGATATTTACGCCAATAAAAAAAAGATAGAAAATTAAACCAGAAAAGTCTAATAGAGAGAGAACATAAAAAATATACAATAAAAAGGAAAAATACAACATTCATAAGACTGTAAATATCATAACAATATAGTCAAATATAATATACAAATCAATACATAATGTTTCTAGTTATTGTCGACGCCTTCTTCCATTACCAATATATATTAAAGAGTCATCTTCATCAAGTCTGTCACGACCCAAAAAATGGGTGTGATGACACTTGTTGATTTTCACCAACAGAAATCAACATCAACCGAATGAAAATGAAAAATTGCAGAAAAAAGCAAAGTAAGAACAAGATAAAGTGGAAAACTTATTCATTCTATGAGATGACCTATGTTGGTTGTTTCGTCAATTTCATTGAGTCGAAAGTGTCATTTTAGACGGGTGTCAAAACTCAGAATGAAAGCAGTGAAATACCATTAATGGTGGATTCTAGAACATACTGAACTCAAAGTTAAGAGAGAGCTAATTGAGAAGGCACATTTCTCATTTATGAATTATGAAAACTGAATGAGAACTAGAAACAATTATATATATATATATATATATATATATATATATATATATATATATATATAGAGAGAGAGAGAGAGAGAGAGAGAGAAAGAGACTGAAAACTGGGAAAATATCTAACAACTAGGGCAACTGGCTAACGGAAAACTAACTAACTACAAAAGTTGTTATGTTGAGCAATAAAGGTGAAAAGAAGCTATATGGTGTGATGTAAGTCAAGTTGTTAGAAAAGTTCTAGAAGATTCTATAATTAGTTAAGAGGTTTGTCATAATCCTATTCCATAAATAGAAGTGCTCATCTAAATGTAAAGGAACAAGTTAACAGAATCAATGTAACAGTGAAATATTGAGAGAATAATATAATTTCTTCTTCCTTCTCTTTTCATACATTGAGTGTGATCTAAACCTCCATTAATGGAGCTTTCATGGTATCAGAGCTATTGATCGTAGGGTAACTTCGTAGTGTTATCAACTACTAGATACTCAGAGATTTGTGCTTCAGAAGTAACTCCAAAGAAAGTATCACAAAGTTGATTAATTTGCTTCAATTCTCTGCAAATGGCAATTGAAACATCTACTGATAGTGGAAGCAATGTTGCTCCTCCAATGGCTACATTTCCAGTACTCGATCACAATCATCCTTTTTTCCTCCAACACACAGATACTTCACGTAGCTCTTTAATCTCTCTTCAGTTGACTGGATTTGAGAATTATGCACTATGGAGTAGATCATTCAGGATTGGACTTATATGTCATAGTAAATTAGGATGTCTTGATGGTCAATTTCCTTAGTCTATGTTTGAGGCTATACTGCATGATCAATGGGGAAAATGTAATGTTGTAGTTTTGTCTTGGATTATGAATGTTGTAAGACCTGGCTCTTGAGCTCAGTTGTGTATGCTTCGGATGCAAGGAAGGTTTGGCTAGATCTAAGGGAGAGATTTGACACTGTTAATGGATCTAAAGTGTTTCATCTTCATTGAGAAATTCACTCACTTATCTTAGGAATTATGTCTATTGCTGATTACTTTTACAAATTGAGAGATCTCTGGGATGAGTATGATGCTATCATGCCTGTCCCTCATGTCTTTGTCCTGAATCAAGGAATTTTGGTGAACATTGTGACTACCAGAGGTTACTACAGTTTCTCATGGGTCTCAATGACTCTTATTCCCCTCCGAAGAGTCAAATTCTTATGATGAGTCCTATTCCCACATTGAACAAAGAACATGCTCTTCTCATGGACCAAGAGTCTAAGAGAAATCTAGTGCATTCTGTTTCTCCAAGTGTAGGACTAATTTCAATTGAAGGTTCAACAATGTATAGTTAGAAAGGTCCAGTCTACCACACAGGGTCTAACAGCAGCTCCTCCATGACTGGTAGAACTTCTAGTGGTGGTGCAAGTACGTCCGGAACTTATAAATCGATACAAAACATTGTGTAATGTACTCATTGTGGCTGCAAAGGGCACTCCAAAGAGCAATGCTACAAAATTTTGGGAGATCCTGCTGACTTTAAGTAAAAAAGTAAAGCTCCTCTTTAGGTGCTTTTGCACATCAGGTTGAAAGTTCATCAGATGTTGGGCATACAGTTAATGCAACTTCTGGCTCCCAAGGTGGTGCTCTTTTTACTCATGATCAATACCAACAAATCCTTCAGCTACTGTCTAAGAATGGCTCTATCAATGATGTGAATTCACCTGAAAAAGTAGCCTCTATAGATGCAGGTAAGTCTTCTGTAACCTATGCTCTCATGTTCCAGATGAATGGATAGTCGATATTGGTGACACTCATCATATTACCTCTACTCTTGACACTCTAGTCACTAGTAGCGCAGTTCCTGTTGATTCAAACAATCATGTGCACCTACCTAATGGAAATAAAGTAGCAGTATCTTATGTAGGCAACATATGTCTACTGTCCAACCAAACTATATAAAATGTGTTATACCTGCCCTCATTTAGGGTTAACTTAGTATCAGTCTCCAAGCTCACTAAGGAACTTAATTGCATAGTAACATTTTTCCTGACTTCTATGTCTTTTGACTTCTGTGTTGTTCAGGATCTCTCCACTGGTCAGGTGAAGGGATTGGTTAGGAGGATCATGAACTCTATATACTAAAAGGGGGACCAACTCAAGCTCCAAAAAGGTTGGTTCATAGCACTAGAAGGTCTAGTAGTCAGTCTGCTGGTTTACCTGTTGTGCCTGAGTGTACTGATGTATGGCATAAGAGACTGGGTCATGCTCCCATTCATGTAATAAAGAAGCATGACTTTCTTAGTTCATTAAAGTGTAAGGAAAACACTCATCGTACGGTGTGTCCACTTGCTAAGAACACCAATATATAAATTCTTCATCAGAGTTCTTGTGTTTACACACCATAGCAAAATGGTGTTGCTGAGAGAAAACACAGAACCATCCTAAACATTGCCAGGTCTCTTATATTTCAAGCCTCAATCCCACTCAAGTACTAGGGTGAGTGTGTGTCCACTACTGTGTATATCATGGACAGGATCCCATCCAGTCTTCTTGGTTTTCTTTCCCCATATGAGAAACTGTATATGAACCCCCTTTCCTTGCTACATCTGAGAGTGTTCGGCTGTTTGTGTTATACTGCTCAACCTAAAGTTCTAGATAAGTTCTCTCCAAGGAAATTTCTTGCAGTATTCATGGGGTATTCATCCACGCAGAAGGTTTATGTATTGTATGATCTTCAAAATCATTCATTCTTTGTGAACAGGAATGTTGTGTTTCATGAACACTTGTTTCCCTTCAAACATGTTCAAAAAGGTTCCAGTCTCATGTTTCCTATGCTTACTATGCTTCTCAAGATGATGCTACCTCAGGTGGGGATACTCATGATGTTCCTCCTTTTGAAGTTGAAACAATGGTTCAAGAGGTTGACCATGTGCCTTCTATGCCTGCATATAAAAGCAGACACAATGGATTAGGTTCTTGATCTTGTACCTCCTATGCATGCTTCTTCTCAGGATCCATTTGAAGCATCTAGAAGATCCACCAGGCCTTCTAGGCCTCCTTTCTGGTTTCAGGACTATGTTACTAAACCTGGAAAGACTACTTGCTTTTATCCAATTGCTAATCAACCCACTTATTCCAAGTTATCCAAAACTTATCAGTATGCCTTGCATGCATACTCAGTCATCTGTGAGCTTCAATCCTTCTCAGAAGTTGTTGCTGATCCAGCTTGGGTACAGGTTATGAAGTTGGAGATTGATGCCTTAGAGAACAACCACCTGGAGTATTGTTGATCTTCTCCCGGTAAGAAGTCCATAGGGTGTAGGTGGATTTACAAAGTCAAATACTTATCTTCTGAAGCTGTGGAAGACTTAAGGTTAGACTGGTAGCTAAGGGCTATAATCAGAAAGTTGGTCTTGACTATGGAGAGACATTTAAACCAATGTCCAAGATGGTCAATGTTAGAACCTTAGTGTCACTGGCTGCATCTAGAGGTTGGTTTATCTATCAAATGGATGTTCATAATGCATTCCTTAATGGAAACTTGATGGAGGAGGTGTATATAGGCATTCCTGGTGGGTTTGCTAGACAATGGGGAGACTCACAAGGTTTGCAAACTACACAAGTCCTTATATGGGCTTAAGAAAGCACAAAGACAATGGAATGTGAAATTAACCAAAGCTCTTGTTGATATGGGATTCAAGCAAAGTCACTATGACTATTCACTATTTACAAAGCTAGTTGGTGATGATATTGCAGCAATATTAGTGCATGTAGATGACTTTCTTATCTCTGGAAACAATCAAACAACTACTATTTGATACAAGACTAGATATTCAAAAGAAGTTCAAAATGAATGATCTTGGAGAACTAAAGTTCTTTCTAGGCATTGAAGTGTCCAGGTCTAACAAAGGAATACTAATGTCACAAAGGAAATATGGATTGGAGATAATAGCTGAATCAGGACAAGAGGGAGCTAAACTGGCCTGCACTCCATTGCAATTGAATTAGAAACTTACCTCAGTTAAATATGATGAGCATATCACAATGGAGTAGCTGAAGATGATAATATTTTAGTTGATCCTGCTAAATATAAGAGACTGATAGGAAGACTTTTGTATCTTATAATGACCAGACCTGATATTGCATTCTAAGTGCAAGTATTAAGTCAGTTCATGCACTGTCCTAAACAATCACATATAAATGCAGTTCTAAGGGTAGTCAGGTACATCAAGGAAGCACCTGGTTTAGGATTGTTGATGCCTGCAGGAGAGACTACTGAACTTACAGCCTATTATGACTCTGACTGGGTGCATGTTTGGAAACCAGGAGGCCAGTTATAGGATATATAGTAAAACTTGGAGGAGGGCTTATTTCTTGAAAATCAAAGAAGCAAGAGACAATGTGAAGAAGTTCAACAGAAGCAGAGTTTAGAAGCATGGCAGCATGTGCTGCTAAAATAACCTGGTTGATTGGACTATACAAAGAACTAGGAATCAAGGTAACTCTACCAGTAAAACTAATATGTGACAGCAAAGCAACTATTCAGATTGCAGCCAACCCCATGTTTCATCAAAGAACAAAGCATTTTGACATTGATTGTCACTTTGAGAAAGGATATGCCAAGGAATGTTGAAAACTGAAGATGCAAACACCAAGGATCAGCTAGCTGATTTGTCGACTAAAAGTCTTGGAAAGGTTCAACATAGTGTATTGAGAAGCAAACTGGGAATGAAGAACATATTTCAACCATGAGCTTGAGGGGGAGTGTTGAGCAATAAAGGTGAAAACAAGCTATATGGTGTGAAGTGAGTCAAGTTGTTAGAAGAGTTCTAGATGCTTCTATAATCAGTTAAGAAGTTTTTTACAATCATATTCTATAAATAGAGGTGCTCATTTAAATGTAAAGGAATAAGTTAACAGAATCAATGTAACAGTGAAATATTGAGAGAATAATAGAGTTTCTTCTTCCTTCTCTTTTCATTCGTTCATACACTTTAGTGTGATCTAAACTTCCATCAATGGAGCTTTCATGTTAACTAACTAACTCTTTGAAAATAACACTTTTTAAACTAACTAACTAATTATGCATAAACTTATTAATCTCAACAGGTAGCATTCTCAATTTGCATTCAATGGACCCCGGATGAATATCAAGGGTCCATTTGGAGCTTGGGGCATTTTGCTCCAATAGCTATTGCAGAACTTGCTGGTGCGATGCTTTAGCGGCCCTTGACTACTTTAACTGTAGCTTCTTAAGCTGTTTGGATGCCTCTTTAGCGTAAGGGCCTCAGGGAGCGGCGGCCACTTTAGCGGCCAACTGACCCCTTTTGCGGTAACCACTTAAGTATCTAGAGCATCTCTTTGATGGTAGGAGTCCTCTGGATTTGGGCCGCTGTAGCTGCCAGAGGACTTGCAATGACCACTTAAGCGGCCACTTGACCGCTCTTGCGGTCATCGCTGAAGTTATATTCCCTATTCCCCTTTCTTTTTTCAAACAAAGAACTCCATTGTTATTAAACTAGAAACATATTGTCTTGAGGATATCTTGCCCTTTTCAAGTGACCCAAAAGAGAGTTCCCTTCCTTCTCACTTTCTAATCTCGATTCTAGCTTTATTTTCGTAAATTAATTTCGTTTTGGACCTTAAATTCCCTTGAATTCGAATTCGTCAAGTATAGTAATTGTACCATTTGAGTTCCGAATTGAATCCTCTTTTTGACAAACTTCCGGGCATGTGAGATCATCTCAAGGAAAACATAATGATGGAATTAGTTTCTCAATTCAATATTGTCATTCAAGGGTCAATTTTTTACCTAATTTCTTGTCCGAATTTATATCATCAACATAGGTATTGTTCGTCCTGTATTGAATTGTATTTTCTGTTCTTGATAGCTTGGCAGCATCCCGAGGCTCTTCAAAAAGTAAAAGCACTCGAGTAGAGGTTCGAGTGTGGTTTCGTCCTTGCGATAGGTTACGGTTTCCCTCTTTTTGACTTGGCTTAGCATGATTATGTATATATTTGAGTAGTTTGATCGTTAGGAAGACTTTAGGCTTAGTCTATAGGCTTGTATGATCCTTATTAGTTGGCTAGATAAAGGATGCCCGTGCAAGGTACGGGCTTTAAGTATTGAAACGTAAAGAAAGAAGATATGATTAAACTTGATTCAACACAGTTTTGAGACATAAACAAATATAGTTTGCAGAGCATAACATTACACTAGGAGCTTGCTAAAATTAAATAATTTGTTTTCTTTGAACATACTACTAAAACATATCACAATCTCTTTTGGTCTTTCATCTAAGCTAAAGGTTGTGGAAGCAATACCACAACCTTCTTGTTTGAAGGTCCATCTGAGATTCAACTATCTGAGAAGTGGAAGGAGTTTATCTGTGATAGAACAACAATGTGATTGTTACAAAAGTGTTGCTAAATGATACAAAAAGAAATAAATGAATTTACAACATAGCTGACGAAATTAAAATTCCAAAATGATGGATATTTTGGTTGTGTCTTTCACCATTGGAAATGCTAACTTGTACATCCTTTTGTTGAATTACAATGAGATATAATCCTCATTTACCTTATTCTCCTTTCCCTTCTTATATTTTGCTTAGAAATTCTTTTACTTCCTCTTATTTAAATTGATCGAGCCTAACACTACGCAAGAACTTAAAAATGAGTCATTCAATAATGAATAGTATAGAAACAAAATAGAAGTGACAGACCGATCCACTCCTAACAACATTTAGGCACAATCTTCAATTCTTTTGGAACTATCATCGAAACCTATCAGTGTCCTAAAGAAAATTGCAATATACCTTTATGTCCTTCTGATAAACAACTTGTTTTACTCAAAAGAAATAATAAAATAAAAATGACTTGTTTCGAAAATCAACTAAACTTATTATTGAAGAGAAATCGGATTCCAAAATAACAGAGACGCCACCTAATTTTTAGTAAAAATCAAGAAAAAACTTAAGGTTTTCAAAAGATTTAAACAGAAGCGTTCGAAGTTTAATGTACATTCCAAGAAGGTGTTAGGCCCTCAGAATGTCCGCTAACTTGCAGTTGATAATCGATTTGACTATAATGACTTTTCAAATAAACTTTCCAAATTTTAACTAAGTAAAGAAAAATCATTTTTTATTTATTTACTTATTCCTATTTTTTTTTATTTCAAATGGAAATAAACTAAAGGGGAATTCTCTAAGAAAAATAATTCAAATGTTGACAAGACTAATAAGGATAATAAAATTAAGTATTAAATAGAAATATTTAATTTTTAATTTAAAACGAGAAATGACTATCTTCGGGAGTTAATTAAACCAAAACTAAAGATCAAATATAATGTTAGTTAACACAATAACAAACAAATAAAGTGGAAAAGGGAGGGAGTATTAGATTTGGGCCTTTACCCAAAAATCCATGAACCTGTCATAATACTAAAAATACCCAAAACATGAGTTTGGGCTTGTTTACTCAAAATTGCTGCTAGACAATTCTTTGGGCCCATTTCGCTATCAAACACCTGTGTATATAACAAAGGCATATTGTTGTGTATATACCGCGTTTTGAATTTTTTCCGTGTATATGGGACTGTATGCCATATGTATACAACCTATATCAGCTTCCTAACAATTGTATTGATTTTTTTCTTAACATGTATATCAAAATTCTCCATGTATACTAGTGTATACTGGTGTTTAAAGCATGTATACTAGTGTATACTGGTGTTTACAACATGTATACTAGTGTATACTACTGTTTACAACAAGTATACATCCCTTTCTTTGGGCTTTTGGAGACTTGTATCTCAGTTTCAGAATGTGTTTTGCTTCCATTTTGACCTATTCCTCAGTTCCAAAGGCTAGCCGACTCGAGGGAAAGGGTTGAGCCTTTAGGGCTCTCTGAAAATGCACGGAACGGAAAATAGGAGTTCATGGTGAACTCGGGCAGATTTACCTTTTAAAGTGCAACAAACAGGGACAACAGCAGACTTAAAAAGCAATTCCACACAAACAAACGAAACTCTGATAGAGCTCCGAAATAGGCTCTAGAAGACAAATTTCCAGAAAATACTATTTTTGCTTCTATCTCTAGCTTAAAACCTCCTTTTTTGTAGCCATATTTTCCAGGTCGCCCCCCCCCCCCCCATTTTTCTCCAACCCCACAAAATGAATGAAGAGGTATATATAGAAGGGAAATAAGGGTTCAGAATTTGGAGGAAAAGGGGTAGAAACGGATAGGAAGCAAGGCCCATGAATTTGAAATTCGAAAGTTTTCACCATTCGGGGGAAACAACCTTTTCTGAAACTTTCAACCCATTCCAGAAGAGGTCGGAAGACAGACGGTTGGGATGATTCGATTATCCTTGAGCTTCGATGTGGCGCAATCTCATGCTGGCAAGAACGAAACATGCTGCTTTTGTTGTTGCGACTGTACGATTTTGAGAGGGACGGAAAGAAGAGAACAAAATCTCTGCGTACTGACCTCTGTTGCTTGTTTACTAGTGTATTCCATTGTGGAATCGAGACATCGTGTCTCATTTGTGAACGTTGCTGAGACGTCGTTTGGCTTCTACCGTTGATCGATATGGTCGTTGGAAGCTGTTTTTGATGTCATTTTGTTACTGTCGTGTATTACTCTTGCTTCGATGTGAACTTTGGCGCGTGCAACTCTTGTTGACGTTGTTCATCTCTTTTGAGAGCAAGATTTGGGTTGGGTAGCAATTTTGGAGTGGGCTGGGATTGCTGAGTCGATAGGAAATGACCCAATTCCATTCTTATAAAGATTTAGAGGTGAAGTTAGAAAAAGGGGTTAGATTAGGAATGGCTATATGGATTTAGATTATATCCAATTAAATTAATAAAATAGCCTTTTGGAATTTAAGTAATAAATTCAGCTAAAACTCAAATGAGATGAGTTAAAATTAATTAATAACAAGCTTCTTAATCTTGACAAAATAAAATAATTAACTTAGTTATAAACTAATAACTCAACAAATATAAGTATTAAATAAAGGGATAATTGTATATAATAGCAAACTAATAACCTAAAATAAATGGAGTAGCTAGGGTTTGATTTAATTGTGCTCCATAGCAAACGTTCGCAAAAAATTGCCAGGCGCCTCTCTCCCAAATATCTCGCTCGCCACTCTCCTCCAATCTCTCGCTCGCTTCCTCACTTTTTATACAAACACAAGTGTATAAAAATTGTTTCTAATTGTATAAAGCAAAGAAAATTGTATAAATACATATATTTTTGTTCCCCTCTCTCCCCTCTTTCCGATCTCGCTCGCCACTCTCCCAAATCTCGCTCGCCACCCTCGCCTTTCTCACTTATACAAACAGAAGCGAAATGCATAATTGCGTTTCTGTTTGTATAAAGCGTGAGAAAATTATATATACACATGCAAGTACATATATTTTCGTCCTATACACTTATAATTATACAATAAAAATACTCCCCTGCCCAGTTTCTTTTGCCTTTTTCTCTTTCTCGTTTTATACAAATTTCAAATTGTATCTAACTTCTCTCTTTCTCGTTTTATACAATTCGATTCAATTGTATATTCCCTGCCAAGTCTCTTTTGTCTTTCTCTCTTTCTCATTTTATACAAATTCAAATTGTATATAATCGTTCTATACACTTATAATCATACAATTCGTTTTATACACTTCGTTTTTATACAAGTCTCTTCCCAAGTGTCTTTCTCTTTCTGGTTTTATACAATTCGCTTCAACTGTATATGTATAGCGAATTATACAGTTTCTATGTTTGCTATGGAGCGCAATTATTCAAACTTTGCTATAGCATATAAATATGAATTTTTTATTTGCTATATGTGAAAGTTGCCCTTAAATAAATAAGCCAAGTAACAAATTCAAGTAAACAAAACCTTCTTTTAGATGATTTTTGAATATTCATGAAATGTGCTAACTATATATAAAATTATATAAGACATATATATCATTTTGGAAATCCAAAAGAGACAAAATTACATAAAATCACCTCTCTCTCTCTTCTTCTTTTTTAATTTTGTAAAACAAATTATTCTAAATCATTTGAAAATTAAGAAGCTCGTGAATTAATTCCTATCGGGGAGGGTCAAAATTGAGTGTCAACAACTGTCCCTCATTTTACTTGGATTGATGCAAGAAATTCAAGGAAAATGAAATTGACTAAGCCAATTTTAACCGACCACATATTTCATCTTTTGGAAAAGGGATTAGGTAAAGATCTTAAGAATTATGGTCGAACTCTCGAACTGGGTTTTCTACGTATCTTAGGCTATATGTGAATTCAGGTCACTTGTAGTTCGATACTCTTGATTTAATGCACGATTATGAAAGAATTAAAAAGCTATCTCGTTATCGAATTATGAAGAGACCGGAACGTTTGGGAATAAGATTTAAGAGTTTGACAATTCTCTCTGGACTATGTCCCAATTCTCTGCTAAGAAAAAGATTCACGTCGTGTTGCATCCTTTTTTATGTCGTCCTCACATGTGGTTTAACTTGAGAATTCATCCTCTTGGATGCTCTCTACAAAGACTGAAATAAACTTGTTAGTAGAAACTGTAATTGGAAAAAGTTTTAGCATCCTTTACAATGCTTCTCAGTTACTCTTGCTGTGAGAGATGTCACAAGTATGTTTAGTATATGTCTGCAGACTCAAAGTAAATAATTAGTAGACATAGTGCCGCTTTATCTAGTGGTTTGAGTGAAAAAATAAAGAAATATCATTCATATAACAAATGAGTATATCTTAATGGATAAGCATAAACATCTTTTTCAATTAAATGATAAAATAAAGAAGTATTAGAATAAAAGATAATGGATACCGCTTTCGAACATAGTATGCCCATTACAACTCATGATTTGTTGAGGATATGGAGGCGTAATTTCTTGTTTTCTGCATAGCAAACTCTGGTGATCTCTGCAATGAGCTAGATGGCTCAATAATTATACAACTGTAACAAGGTGGATGACTCGATGATTATCTAACTGTAACGAGGTGGATGACTCAAAATTCACTCCTTAGGGCACACTAAGAAAAAGTTTCACGTTGTGCTGCATCTTTTTTTTAAGTCGTCTGCACCTGTGACTTGATTTGAGAATTCATCCTATTGGATGCTCTCGACAAATAAATGAAATAAAATTATTAGAAGAAACTGTAATTTAAATAGAGAAGTACTATGTTTTACTGTATTCGACACATGTTATTTTCTGTAAATGTTTTAACGTCAGCCTCCATCGATTTTGACGCAGTGGATGATGACTTGATATGATTTGAAAGACGATGTTTCATTGATAGAAAGATGATGATCCATTGGTAGGATGATGGTGTCATAAGTAGGATAATGTTGTTACATGTGCTTCATTTATAGGACGATGATTCTTCGTTGATGATTCATTGGTAGGATTATGTTGACGCTCCATTGATAGGACGATGAAGCTTCGTTGATGATCCATTGGAAGGATGATGTTGATCCATTGGAAGGATGATGTTGATGCTCCAATGATAGGACAATGATGCTTCATTGATGATCCATTGGTAGGATGATGTTGATCCATTGGCAGGATGATGTAGATGCTCCATTGATAGAATGATGATGCTTCATTGATGATCCATTTATAGGATGATATTGATCCATTGACAAGATTATGTTAATCCATTAGCAGGATGATGTTGATGCTCCATTAATAGGACGATGATTCTCCATTTATAAGTCATTGATAGGATGATGTTGATCTATTGGCAGGATGATGTTGATGCTCCATCGATAAAATGACGATGAAGTCTTTCTCGATGGTGGTACTATCTCATTTGATAGTATGTGTCTGATATCAACGTGATTTGTGAATATTCTTGAAACGTCCTTGATGCTAAAAATGTAATTTGATGTCATTGTAGATGCTTGTTTGAGAGTGATGCTTTCAGTTGTTCATATTTGAACATTTTCACTCAATTGTGACTCATGTTTTGCTGGAAATTTGAACAAGGTGTTGTCGCTCGTATTATGAACTCTCCCTTTTTCTTCTGAAAACCTTTAATGACTTTCTTGCATCCACAGAAAAATTTATCAATTTTGAGGAGCTCATCGCCCTTTTGACTTCTCCATATTCGTTGAATAGAGGAATATGATTAACTTGAGGCAATATTATAAACATGCATCCACAGAACAATTGTTAGTTTTTAAAACAAACTAAACTGTGTTGAAATATTCAAATGCTTGCTCCTTGTCTTGCTATCTTCATTTGATCGCTCTAATCTCTTACTTTCCTATAGACAAGACAAAACGTTTTATGCAAAATATTTGAAACATATAGATAAAATCTTTAGGAAAAATAGTTTCGAAAAGTTGTAATTGAAAAAGGTCACTTCAAGTATCATGTCATATCAAGCTTAATGAACATATTTGAGGTTGACATGTCGAGATCTTTCAGACAACTTATTGGAAAGATTTTGAAGACTATTGAAGTTTTGGCGATCTGACTTTTGAAATGTCAAAGATTGTTGAAGATAACTTCTGATCTATAAAAACAACGTTTGGGATCACTTGAAGTTACTTTTGAACTCCTGATCATTCTTGAATATTCACAACTGTCTTAAATCTCTCATGAAATTTTTGAGGTCATCCTAAAAAAATTTCTGTCCCATTTAACTGTGTCAGCGAATCTTAATCGTTGATGAACGGATCATGGAATTTTTGAGATCTTCTCACAAAATTTGTCCTAGTTACAATACTCAACGTAACTTCAGTCTTGACTTGTTGGAGAGATATTCTTCTTGAGAATTTTCTGAGTCCTCTCAAAAATTTTATCCAGTCACTATTGTAAAGAAAAATAGAAATCTTACGAAGAGATGACTGAGCCATTGTGACACCCACGTATACCGTTGAGGCAGGAATCAGATCAAATGTAGTTCTCTTCTAGAGGATTAACAAAAATAGAAAATTTTGATAAGTAAACAACAGAAACTGACATAGGCCGCCTACGTATCTCATTCTTGAGCATTCAGGTTGAACGTAGTTCAAATACAAAAGAAAAATTTTGAAAATATATAAAGGGGTGAACGAAGCCGACATAGGCTGCCTGCGTATCTCATTCTTGAGAATTCATGTCAGACGTAGTTCATTACAACAAATAATTATCTAACTACAGAACATAAGATACTTACAAACAAACGACGCGATTATAGGGAAAGAAAAAGAAATTCTAAATCTTCAAGTATCATACCTCTTGATAGCATCTGCATTGATTGGCAAGTTGAGATGAATGTGTATGTTTAATCATGACGTGTGATCAAAAAATATTTCGATGTATCTTCTAAGTAAACTGTTGAGTTCTATTTTTCGAGCTTACATTTGATTCTGACTTCATCGACACAATCATTATTTTCAAATTTCATAATTTTTGTCTCATCTGGATTCGACTTATCCTGAGTCTCGAACTGTTTCAAATTTTTTGACAAGGTGTTTGAATATCATGTTTTTCCTCGTTATACTCTTCAACCTCGCATTCATCTATCTTATTTTGTTCATTTAGCTTGTGACATGACGTGATATTGACAAGTTTTAAAAGAAATTATAAAAACTAAAAACAAAGATTGTTAGATAGAAAAATTAAAGCAAGCAAAATAATTTTTCACAATATAAGAGACTTTCATTGAAAACAAGGAAATACGAACTTTGGCCATGACCATGAGCCATTTTGCCTTTTTCAAAACATTACGAGGGAACTTAAAATATACACAAGTAAAACTGCATAAAGGGTGGGTCCCGAGCCTCATTCGAACTACCATCGATTTTGAAAATAACATAAGATTCATCTTTGTCTATCGATTGAGTGAGATAAAGAGAGGAGTGGAAGTCCGATTAAGAACTTTCTCCATTGGCTCGGCGTCTCGTATGCTTGATATCTCTATTGTCTTCTTGGATGCAGCATCCATTTCTTCAGACCGTCATCTTTGGCATATTCCTCTACCAAAAAGGACTGATGTAAATGAGACGAAGACTTTGGTGGAACATGATTAATCCCCTTCTTATCCTGACCCTCTCTTGACACAGTAGCAAAAGATTGATGGGGTGTCATGCTCAAAAAATTGAGTTTCTTAATTATGCTTGGAGAAGCTACAATTTTTTCAAGGTTGTCAGGACCAACTGGAACTATCACCTTTACCATGCACAACTCATCCTCCGTCTCTATCATGTTGATAGTGGAGCCTTCATAGTTTGGCAGAGAATTATTGTTGACGTTAGGTACAATAGTCTTGATCACTTTTTGATCGATCAAGTCTTGAATCATATGCTTCAGGTTAATACAGTCTTCATATCATGTCCAACACAATTGGAATGATATGCGCACTTCTAATCTGGTCTATAAAACCTTGATCTGCTGTCAACCCGTTTGGGTCCAAGTGGATGCATAAGGCCTGCTGATGTCAATTCTCAAAAAATTTCGTTCGACTTTCAATGAGAGGAGTAAAATTTCAAGCAGGTTTCTTTTCAAGACATGGGCGAGGGGGATCATAACTACCTTGCTGAGGGGAAGGAATTTGACAATAATTTGGGGCGTTTTAACGAAAAGGTACTTGAGACTTTGGGTAAATCATGTTAACAGTAAATCCTCCACAATTCAACATCAATCACCATAGGCATTGGAAGTGACAGTTTGAAGAGTTACAATTCTTTGATCAATCAAGTCTTGATTTTATGCTTCAAGTTAATGTAATCTTTAGTGGTATGTCTAGCACCTCTTGAATGGTAAGTGCAATGAAGATCAGGCTTGTAAAGGTTGGAATTGACATTGACATTTTTTGGATCAATTGTTCGTATCAGACCAGTCACTTTTAATCTCTCAAAGAGTTGAGTCTGACTTTCAACCAAAAGAGTAAAGACTCTAGAAGGCTTCTTTGAAAACTCCTGATAAGAAAGGTTGTCATTATTTCGTAAAGATGGAGGTACTTGGCTATAACTGGAGGATTTGGCGAGTAGGTCTCGGTGTTTGAAAATTGTGGTATTGTGGAGCTTGGTAGCTATGAGGGGCATTTGGTAATTTGGCAATGCAGCTTGGTAACTTGATTGAGCATTTGGATAATTTGGAAATGGAGCTTGGTAATTTGGATGATTTGGTGGTGGAGTTTGGTAATTTGGTTTGACGGGTTAAGGATTTTGTAGAGCTAAAGGGAAGGTTTTGGATGGTAAAGAGTTTTGAACATTGACATCGGCATGCCTCTTTGATTTGTGGCTCAATTCAAATGAGATAGAGGAAACATCTTCCCTTTTACTCCTTAATGGTCCTAGGGATTCATATTGGGGAGTCATTCTGATGATTTTTCTGGTCTAAGACCATCTTCAATAGCTTCACCAATTTTGACTATCTCACTGAACTTTCCTCCTTGAATGATCAACATTCTATTATAGTACTCCGTCTCTTGCATGTGCACAAAGACTTCAATAATCTCTCTCTCGGTCATGGGAGGACTAACCCTTGCAGTCTCTGTTCTCCAACGATAGGCATACTCTCGATATCTTTGAGTAGAATTCTATTTTAGTCTCTCCAAAGACTATCGACCGGGAATGAATTCTACTATAACCAAATCTTTCAATAAAGTCATTGGACAAAGTGTTCCAACTTGTTCACTACTTGATTTCTTTAGAAATAAACCATTCGAAGGCTTCTCCTTTTAGACTTCGACTAAAGAGTCGCATTAACAAAGTCTCATCTTTCCCAACACCAATAAGTTGATCACAATAAGCCCTCAAATGATTGAAAGGATTTTCAACTCGACTAAAAGTGTCAAATTTTGGTATTTTAAAACCTTCTGAAGCACCAAATGTGGATGACGACACAAATCTTCATTGTTCAACCCCACTACGTTTGAGGTGTAGTGAAAGTCCTTCAAAGCATTCATAACTTCCTCTAAGATGATTTGCTCACCCTTTCCTTTTATGACCTTCTATTCCTTCTCCATCTTCTCACAATCATCGGGTTCAAAATGTATGGTAAATGGAGGGTATGATTCTAACAATATTGGAGCATGACAAGCAATTTTTAAAGGTATAAGTTGAGTGGTATGTGGGTTTTGGACTATTTAATGGATCGAAAGAAAATTTTGGGAAACGTTGGCATTTGGATTTTGAGGATTAAGTAACTTTTGGTGTGAGGAGCTAGCATTATGTGGGTTAAGGGTGGCTAAGTCAATGATGGAAGGTTTTAGAATTTTAGTGGTGGTTAAATTGTTTGGAAAATATTCGGATGTTGAATCCGATGTAGGAAAATAGAGTGGAGGTCTTCCATTGTCTGGAGTAGGAGTGTTGGTAATGGTAGCCAAATTCATCAAATCTCAGGTCTTATCAATTTCAGCCCTCATTTTAGCAATTTGTTGGAACAATTGTTCAATCAACTTGCATTGTTCAGCAATGAAAGGGTCATTCACAGTGATTTCAGTCAAATCAGTATTCTTTATATTTTCAACAACTTTTTTTGCCTTTTGACAAATATTGGTCGGAGAAGGAATCTTCGGGGTCTTTGGACCTTGTGAAGTATGAATGTTCAGCCATTTTCTCAACACATCAATTTTAAGTACCTGACAAAGAAAAATAACTCAAAGACAAATGTGTTAGATTGTGTAGATGATATAATACAAAATATCACACGCATTGTTGCAAACACATAAGAGTTGCTTCATGCGAAGGTAAACTAGCCACAGATATAGAAAAATGATTAAATAGACAAAAAATTGTCTATTTGATTTTGAACTTAGTAAATGGAAATGTCGACTTGAGTCGAGACTAGTCGATTGTATCTTTCATTGTCGTACTTCTGATTTTTAAATGAGATGTAACTCTAATTTTTTGTAAGAGTTGGAAAAGATAGAATTTCTCAAAAATGGGGACCGAACCTTGAAAGGCTGCCTACATATCTCACAAAACAAAATTCAGGTCCAATGTAGTTTGACTCACTTGAATCTCTTTCAATTTGAGATAAAGGGTTAACCTTTTTTCTGAGATGTGAGAGTAAGGATTGAAAGTGAAGTTTGAATTTTGTTGGGAAACTAAAGACTCAAATAGTATTTGGACGCACTTTTGATAGTAACTTAACATTTGTGCTTAAGGGTTCTAAAAACAATTTGAAGAAGAGTAAGCTAGTATATCTCCAAATAAAGCAACATATTCACACAAGCAGTTATAACACATAAACAGTTATTATGCTATATAAACAGTTATGTGACCCTTTTGTGCCAAGGGTAGACCTATCAATTTGAAGGATGTATAACTTTATTGAAACATCCAATTGCCCAAAACTCAAATTTTATACAAACTCTATGAATAAAGATGAATGGTGATACATAATAGGGAAAACGGGACATAGAATAATTAGTCCCACGCAGGGGTACGACCCTGAACTATGCCTCCACGAAACGTCCTTCTTCTTTCTTGATTTCTTGTCATCTCGGGGTGCCAACATCTTTGGATATATGATGTACCGGGATATTTGAGTACAACTCGACGCTTAAAAACAAGGAACTAATACTAGAATCGAGTGTATTTGGTATGATTTGATGTGTTTGTTGATGATGCAGAAAGAATGATACAAAGGACAGAATTAGTAACTCACGGCCAGCTTGATAGTCCGTGGCTCATTTCACGAACCGTGTAAGTTACCGTGAAGTCAGATGACAAAATTCTGAAACCTATTGTTGAAAGAAATCAAGTAAAAGCCACAAGATAATTCACGGCCCGTAATCATCTTGACGGTCTGTGGTTAGGTATGTGAATCAAATTCCAGAAGCGCAGTCCAAAGTGTTCAAAGTTGAGGAAATTCAAGTGAAAATTACGGACGCTTTTACGGACCGTGATAATTTTGATGGTCCATGATCTTGTCTGTTAACTAGATTCCACAGAGTAGTGAAAAGTGTCCAGAGTTGAGAAAGTCGAAGTAAGGATCACGGAAGAGTTCATGAACTGTCATAATTCTAATGGTCCATAGCTCTGTCCGTCAACAAGACTCCAGAAAGCAGGAATAAGGGTCTGAAGCTAGAAAGTTGAAGTGAAGACCACGGAAGTCTTCACGGACCGTAATAACTGTGACGGTCCGTGATTCTGTCCGTCGACAAGATTCCAGAAAGCAGGACAAAGCGCCCGGAGTTGAGAAAGTTTTAATTGAAGACCACGGAGTACTATACGGACCATGAAGCCACTCACGGACCGTGATGAGGGTCGCGAAGGAAAATGATAATGCAGTCCTAATTACATTAGGTCTCTTTTTAAAAGTTTTTTTGGGATATTATTTAGGGCATTTTTGGAACCATTTTTTATTCATTCAGTTTTTGCCGAAGAACGAGAGACAACTTGGGAATTTTCTGAACTATTCTTGTTTTTCAAACTACTGGGCAACATGAGACAGTTTGATTGTTGAATTATAAAGTGTGATTTTGAGTTTCAATTTGTCAGCGTAAGTATTCAGAATTATGTACTCAATCTCTATTAACTTTTATTTACACAGAATTATGAATCACTAAGTATTCAAATCAGGTGTGTGGGATCTATGATGAGAGTGTGAACCTAAACTCTGTAAAACGAGCATAGAGTAATCTGCTTCACATGCTATAGATTTAAGCTGTGGATTTAATTTGGTCTAATTAGTGCACATCTTAGACTAGCCTGAATCAAGTGGTTGTTCGAGAGCACTTGTTAGGAAAAACGGTGATCTCTTTATTATATTGAAGTTAAAGTTAGAGTTTGAGAGAAAATAACTGCAACCTCACATCTTTTTAAACCAGTTCTTTATAATAGGATCGATTGTAGTTCGATAGAATACAAGCGATCATTATCTAATATGACTTAAAAGCATTAGATAAACCTTAGTCACTGTGTTTTGTGAAAGTATGATTGCTTTGAAGCTCCGTTCTCAGAAGAATTTCACAAGTTCTGGTCATAGTGAACACTAACCTGGTTTCTTTTAATAAATAGAAAACCTAAATCTAACTTTCTGTTTCATGCTTCAAACGTGCTACTTGATATTCGTACCCAAAAATTTTACTTTTAGTTTGAATTCATTAGGAGATAGTAACAGCAATTGAATAAGAGCGACAGTAAACTTGGTCTGTAAAGAAATTCTCTGTGGGAACAATTTTAACTCTTGTTGAGTTCTGTAAAGTGACAACGACCGGTTACACTCTTATTTGAGGTGTAAGTTTGGATGTATCAAATTTTGGCGTCGCTGTCGGGGAATTTCAATTGAGTAGTGTTTTACTAGATTGCATTCAACGTATAGTTATAATTTCCTAATTTTACTTGTGTTGTTGTTTTTGATCTATTACAGACAAATCTGCTTGTGTATGCCCATCACCAGAAGCAACCAAGTCACATTGCTACCTTAAGATCCGAAAATCCAAAAAAACATATGCAAGATGGCTAATGCTCAAGAACTGGAGGCTTAGAGGCAAAGGTTGGGCCTTGAGGCTGAACTGGATGCTGCAAGGCATGTACAGCAAAATGCTGGACTAGTTCCACCTAGGGGAGTTTATGGAAACAGGGATGATGTAATTCCTCCTCATCGTCCCCTAGTAGCCCAAAGGGGTAGAGTTTAACATCCGCTCACATGATGTATGAAGAGGATGATGCTGATTTGGATGGAGCTGGAGCCACTGGAGCTATAGTGTTACCTGCATTACCTCCAGGAGTGAAATTTACTATCAACAGTACAATGATACAATTGCTTAATATCAAAGGAATGTTTAGAGGGGCAGCTGGTGATGACGCGAATCAACATCTGATGAATTTTGTGGGGATCTGTAAATCCCAAGAGATTCCTTGAGTGAATCAAACTACAATGAGGCTAAGGCTATTTCCCTTATCTCTTACTAGGGAAGCTACTAACTGGTTGAATGAGATGCCAGATGACTCCATTCGAACTTGGAGTGAACTAAAAGAGGCTTTCTTAGAACGATTCTTTCCAGAATAGAAGGAACCGCAAATGAAGGATGAGATCAGTACTCATAAGTAATTACCTGGTGAAGCAATGCATGACACTTGGTGGAGGTTCAGCCAAAAGTTGAAAAAATGCCCCAATCATGATCTTACAGAGAGATATCTTAAACAGGTTTTCTATAGATCTCTTAATTGTGGGACTAAACATGTTGTTGATGCAGTCTGCCGAGGTTCGTTTATGAGGAAGCCATTTGCTGAAATCATGTAACTGTTAGATCAAGTATCCAAAAACAATAGGGCATGGTACACCAGGGATGCAGAAGTAGGAGAATTAGGGTATACATATGAGATGTCAGCAGAACAGAGAAACAAAGAAGAAAAAAGGGATCAGTACATTGCACATCTGAGAACCCAAATTGATTTGCTAACAAAGCACATTGTGTACAAGTCTGAAAAAGTAAATGTTGTGGGACAACAAAGCAGATATGAGGAGCAAGACATTGACATCGATGAGGAAGCTAACTACTTGGGAAACCAAGGCGGTTTTCAAAATTATAACTCTGAACATCAGGGGTATAATGTTGGAAATACATGTTGAAACTACACCAGAGACGGTCAATATGATAGACCACCAAACAGAGAACAAGGAAACTGGTAAAACAAAGATGGGTATAGAAATAATCGTAGTGGTGTATATGTGCCCCCAGGTAGCAGAGAAAGAACGGGTGGTCATTCCAGTGGATCTAAGCAGGAAGATATGATGGCCAAGATGCTTCAAAAAGTTGAATCCACATATGCAGGAGTTAAAGAAATGAGAGGTGAGTTATCAAGCATGAGTCAGCTGGTTGACTCTCACACTACCTCTATTAAGCAAAAAGAGCAACAATTGGGACAACTTTCAGCATCCATGAATAAGCGAAAGAATGGTTCATTACCAAGTGATACCATTCAAAACCCCAAGAAGAAAGAACATTGTATGGCCATCATTACTAGAAGTGGTAAGGTGGTTTTTAACCAAAACCCTGCAAGTACCAAGGATGAACAGGATGATGAGCAAGTTGACACAGAGAAGAATGAAAGTGCATCTGCATAGGGTTTGGAAGAGGGTCAGCACAGAGTAACTCCTGCTAGAGGACAAGAGAAAGAGAGTTATAACAAGCTGCTTTTACAGCAGATCCCTACACCTCCTCCTCCGTTTCCATAAAGACTAAAAAAAAAGCTAAAGATGGGGAGTTCACAAAGTTCATCACCATGCTAAAGCAACTTTCAGTCAATATCCCACTGGTAGAAGCTCTTGAACAAATGCCAGGATATGCCAAGTTCATAAAAGACTTGGTTACCAAGAAAAGAGTTGTAAGTCTCGACTTTTCTAATGATGTACATCATTGCAGCGCTATTGTAACCAGATCTCTGGTTTAGAAAAAAGATCTTGGTGCTTTCACAATTCCATGCACTATTTGGTCAATCAAGTTTGCAAAAGCATTGTGTGATCTGGGAGCGAGTACAAATTTGATGCCACTAGCCATCTATGAGAAGTTGGGTTTGGAATGCCAAAACCGACATCAATGAGATTGATGATGGCTGACAAATCAGTCAAGCGACCAGTGGGAATCTTGTGTGATGTTCTGGTTAAAGTGGATACATTTATCTTTCCTACAGATTTTGTTATCTTGGATTGTAAAGTAGACTTTGAAGTTTCTATAATTCTAGTAAGACCATTTTTAGCTACAGGAAGAGTGTTGGTTGATGTGGAGCGAGGTGAGTTGAAGTTTAGACTAAATTCAGAAGAAGTGAAGTTTAACATATGCACATCAATGAAACAACCACGAGAGATTGAAGTGGTGTCTGCAGTGGAAGTTGTTACTGAGGACGACTTAAGAGTACCCATAGAAGAGAGGATAGCTGTTGAAACATTAGCAGCTGTGTTGATGAATTTTGAGGTGGATTTCCGGTCTGATTATGGAGAGACGGTGAATGCTTTACAAGGTATGGGAGCACATTCTTATGCTCCAAATAAATTAGATCTGGATTTGAAAAATAGACCACACCCTTCAGCTAAACCCTCAATTGAGGAACCACCGGTTGTGGAGTTGAAGCAGTTGCCCAGTCACCTCAGGTATGTATTTTTGGTTACTAACAACACCTTACCTGTGATTTTGGCTGTAGATTTAGATAACGGTCAGGTACAAGAGGTGGTTAAAGTACTTCAAAGGTTTAAAAAAGCTATTGATGATATAATATGAATCCCTCCAGGCATTTGCACACACAAAATTCAGCTTAAGAAAGTGTGCGCACCCAGCATTGATCATCTAAGGAGGTTGAACCCACCAATGCAAGAGGTGGTAAAAAAAGAAATAATCAAATGGTTAGATGTTGGGGTAGTTTACCCTATCTCAGATAGCAACTGGGTCAGCCCAGTACAATGTGTGCCAAAAAAGGGAGGCATGATTGTAGTAGCAAATGCGAAGAATGAACTAGTTCCACAGCGACCAGTGACTGGGTGGCGAGTATGCATGGACTACAGGAAGCTGAACAAATGGACATTAAGGGACCATTTCCCTATGTCATTTATGGATCAAATGCTGGACAAGTTAGAAGGTAAAGGATGGTATTGTTTCTTAGATGGATACTCTGGTTACAATCAGATATCCATTGCTCCTGAAGATCAGTAAAAGACTACATTTACATGTCCTTACGGATTTTTTGCATTTAAACGCATGCCGATTGGATTATGAAATGCACCATCTACATTTCAAATATGCATGATGTCCATTTTTTCAGACATGGTAGAGGATACTCTAGAGGTATTTATGGACGATTTTTCTGTAGTGGGTGATACTTTTGATGACTATTTGTTGAATATTAGAAGGGCGTTGCAGAGATGTGAAGAATCCAACTTGGTGCTAAACTGGGAAAAATGCCACTTCATGGTTAAAGAGGGCATAGTTCTTTGACATAAAGCGTCACAAAAAGGAATTGAAGTTAACAAGGAAAAAATTGAGATGATTGAAAAATTGCCTCCGCCTATTTGTGTGAAAGGTGTTCGGAGTTTCCTTGGACATGCCAGATTCTATAGGCGTTTCATCAAGGATTTTACCAAAGTTCCACACCCCATGTGTAAGCTGTTGGAGAAGGAGGTGAAATTCGTCTTTGATGATGCCTGCCTAAAAGCCTTTGAAAAACTCAAAGAGAAACTGATCTCAACACCTGTAATCATTGGCCCAAACTGGGCGGAACCGTTTGAAATGATGTGTGACGCTGTAGCACTACATTAGGTGTTGTATTGGGTTAGAAGCGCAACAAGATGTTCCATCCGATTTACTATGCTAGTAAGTCCTTAAATGGAGCACAACGAAACTACACAGTCACTAAACAGGAACTGTTGGTTGTAGTATATGCATTTGAGAAATTCAGAGCTTATCTGCTGGGCACCAGAGTAATAGTTCACACAGATCATGATGCACTGAGATATCTCATGGCCAAGTCAAACCAAGGTTAATTCGATGGGTATTACTACTTCAAGAATTTGACTTTGAAGTAAAAGATAGAAGAGGTTGTGAAAATCAGGTAGCGGAGCACCTTTCAAGATTGGAAGTTGTACATAGAGAACACAGTGAACCTGAAATAGATGATACATTCCCAGATGAATAGGTATTAGCTGCTACTCTTGATCTCAATCCATGGTTTGATGATTTTGCTAATTTCTTAGTCAGTGATTTGATACCTGAGGGGCTTACATATCAGCAAAAGAAAAAGTTCTTACATGATGTGGGTAAGTATTTTTTGGATGAGTCTTATTTCTACAGAGTGTGTACGGATAACATCATCAGGAGATGTGTTCCCGAAGCTGAAATGTTGCCCATTCTTGAGGCTTGTCATTCCTCTCCTGTAGGCGGGCACCATGGTTGAGCTCGAACAGCTCATAAGATTCTCCAGTGTGAGTATTACTGGCCAAGTATTCACCAGGATGCAGCCGAGTTGGTAAGAAATTGTGATATTTTCCAAAGGCAAGGAGCCATATAAAGACGCCATGAGTTGCCTATGACACCAATTTTGGAGGTGGGGCTTTTTTATGTGTGGGGAATCGATTTCATGGCCCATTTGTAAGTTCCTATGGTCAGAAGTATATCCTAGTATAAGTGGACTATGTATCTAAATGGGTAGAAGTTGTAGCGTTACCTAAAAATGATGGAAAGAGTGTGGCAGCATTCTTAAAGAAGAATATGTTTGCAAGATTTGGGACACCTAGAGCTATTATTAGTGATGGTGGTTCTCATTTTTGTAACAAAGTATTCAGTGCTCTCCTCACCAAGTATCGGGTGAAAAAGAATAAGGTAGCTACACCTTATCACCCACAAACTAGCGGCCAAGTAGAGGTATCTAATAGAGAGATCAAGTCATATTTGGCTAAATTGGTAAATGCTAACTGGACATACTGGGCAAGAAGGCTAGATGATGCATTGTGAGCATACCGGACAGCTTTTAAAACACCTATTGGTATGTCCCCATATCAACTGGTGTTTGGAAAAGCATGTCACTTGCCTGTTAAACTGGAACATAGAGCACTCTGGGGATTGAAGAAGCTAAATCTAGACTAGAATAAAACAACAAATTTAAGGCTAGATTAGGTAAATGAGATGGATGATTTTCGCCTAAGAGCATATGAGAGATCAGCATTGTATAAGGAGAAGATGAAGAAGTATCATGATAAACACATTAAGAAACAAAGTTTCTCTTCTGGGATTTGGTGTTGTTGTTTAATTCTAGATTGCGACAAGGAAAATTAAGATCCAAATGGTCTGGTCCTTTTAAGGTCACTCAAGTATTTCAATCAGGAGCAGTTGAATTGGAAAATGATAAAGGAGAGAGGTTCAAAGCTAATGGTCAACGAACATATCTATGTGCCCATGAAGAAACCAAGATAGTGGAAGAATGCATGTTTGATGAAGTCTAAGTAATCAAGCAACATGCGTCGCGCCGCGACGTTAAATTGTGTGCTTCTTGGGAGGCAACCCAAGATTTCTTAATTTAGGAATTTTTGTATTTCTTTTTTGTGTTAGTTTAGTGTGCAGAGTTAATGGGTTCTGACATGTGTAGGAAGACTTAGTAAGAAAGTGCAGAAGAGCTGGTGCAGCCTGTAGCTGACGGGAGGCTTCACGGACCGTGCCAACCTCTACGGGCAACTTCACGGTCTGTCTAAGCGATGAGCAAAAAAGGAAAGCTACTGGAGAACAGAAATACCAAAGGTTCACGGTTCGTAGTAATGTATACGGACTTTGTTACCTATCGTGAAGTTGAGGTGAAACTGAACAAGGCGTAAGTGTTACACGTCTGCCACCTCATGGACCATAAATTTCTTTATGGGGGATTTGACGGATCGTCATATGTCCCAGGTAAGTCCCCTCTCCAAACTACTTCCAAGGTAGGGTAGACAAACCGTAATAGTTCCTACGGACTATTCTACGGTCCGTTGTTCATGCAAGTAATTCATTAAAACTAATCCCGAACCGCCCCGCGATTCGACATATACATTGCAAAATGTATTTAGGTCTGCCCTTTTCAAAAAAAATTCTTTCCTCCTTCTTCTTTCTCTCGTTTTGTCTGTAATGGCTACCCCCTTCCTCTCTTACGTGAATTGCCATTACTACAAGTACAACTCAAGCCCTCCTAGTAAGTTAACTATTCTTTGATAATCTCTGTTACTTAGGTTTGTTCTTAATCACATATGATGATCGTTCTTGGTTGAATGTAGTAGTAAAGGGGGGCTTGTTGCTATTTTGTATGATTAGTGGGGTATTAGGTTTAAGCTGGTTCATCAGTCGTTTAGGGTAAGGACATTGTGTTTCCATAAATGGTTGTTCTTCTTTGATGTTGTGATCACTATAATTTTGCCCTTAAACATGGGGAGATGAGTATTTGAGTAGGAAGGATGAACTCCATAGCTGAAACCTGCGTAATGGTAAACCACGCTCAATTATACGGTCTGTATGGCTGATTACGTCCCGTAACCCTAGCCGTGAACCACGAATGTAATACCATCTGAGTGCCTGATTTTACGCTTAAGATTACGGCCCATGGTTGTTTTTACGGACCGTGATCTTGTCCGTGAAAATTCCTTTAAGTATTTTATGTGGTTGTTTGGTTGTGTTTTGATTCTGATTGAGTTCACGCTCATGATTATGACCCGTGGTTGTATTTACGGACCGTGATCTTGTCCATGAAAATTCCTTGGTATTTTATGTGGTTGTTTAGCTTGTTATGAGTCTGACCTGTGGTCACGAACACGATTATGGCCCGTCGTATTCTTCACGCATCGTGACCTTTTCTGTGCCAATTACTTGGGCATTTTAGTTTGTTGGTTATGTCTGTCTTAATTCTGCTCAGATTTCACGAAGAACTTCACGGTCCATGGTCCTTTCCACGGTCTGTGAAGGCACACGTGATCAGTACTTCACTACAGTTCTTTTTGATTGATTCTGTGAGCCTTCACGATGATAGATTGGATGATGTCATTCTTAAGGCAATGCGTCACGATGTTATTCAACCACAGGGGAAGTCTGAGTACCCGATAGTCTGTCAATAATTTGTACGCATGCTAACTTTTGTCATGTTTATAGGTACTATGCCACGCCGACCACGAATGAAGAATGCCAACAGGCCTGCCCCCCTACAGCGTCTCAATCTGAGGGACACACCACATCTGAGGCTAGTGGGTCGGAGGTTCACTTGGATGTTACTCCAACACCGCATTTACCTCGGGCCACTAGATCACAAGTCCAACGACGCATACTCCAGAACACTCCCTCTTAGTCTGAAGAAGGGGGTAGTGCTTCTGAGAATGCTGCAACTGCCAGCAGTCCATCCCATTCTGCAGCACAGAACAATGATGAGGCTAATTCTGGGGGCAGTGCTAAAGATGAAGGCAGTTCACAAGAGAACTTTCACAACTCCTCTCCGGAAACTCATCCAGAACAAGAAACAACAACTCAATAAGCTGCCCTTCTTAGAGAGCTAAAGGAGATACCCACAGATGAAGAAACCATGATATAACATGTACATGCTCAGAAACCTCATCCAGATCGCCGAGAACAACTCATTGATTGCTACCGTGCTATGTGGACGGAGGATCATACCAAAGAATTCTTCCACCGAGAAATTGTGACAAAACTGGCAGCTTCATGAAGCGGGCTATTTTAATCGAATTTAGGGTGGTCAGCAGTGACATCAAGGCCTTTCCGGACATTTACCGGATGTTTCAATTTCACAAGTACGTCTGGATGGACAGTGCACCTGGTGACTGGTCTAATCACTTGACAAAGGAGTTTTATACAACATATGCAGCGACGCTGATGAACCTGGCAGCAACCAACGAATCCACAAAACGAGGGCAAAAAGATTTAGCTGTTACACTAGGTCTACTTGCTTCAATCATTGTTAGGGGCAAGTCTGTTGATATTTCCGAAAGCTCTATCAACCAAATGTTACATGGTCTGGATTACATTGCTCCATCATTAGTGGGACTTTTTGAAGGGAAGCACCATGACGTCACCAACGCAGCCAACATGGAATATCAGGTGTCTTGAGAAAGGGTGTTGCAGTGGATCGCCAAACACATTGCCATTGATGGGGAACAGGCAAGTTGGGTGACTACTACTCCGCCTACTATTGCTAAAGCTACATTGACTTTCCCAGCTAACGTGTGGTGAGATATGGTCCGGGCGCAATTGCGGCCAATAGCGAATGATAACACACTTTCACCATCCCTCGCCTCCCTGGTAGCATGCTTATTGTGTGGTTACCCGATAAATACGGGGAGAATCATCGCTACTGAAATGCGAGACAGAGCTCTAAATGAGAGAGTGACATTTCATTTCCCTTGTCTGATAGGGAAACTATGTCGCCAGGCAGAAATTCCTCCCAACCGGTTAGTTGATAGATGGCCTGAGGCTCATTCAAGTATCAAAGATAAAATATTTGGATAACCACTTGTTTGGTGCTAAGTCTGCGGTTATAAATCATCTGCCTATTGCTCCGCCAATCCCTTTAGAGTTGCCCCAAACTGACAGAGTACCGGATCAGGGTGACTAATCCCACATAGCCCCAGAAGTACCACAGAAAACAACCCTGCAGAGTTCAGGTACTTTTGTGTATATCCTTGTAGCTTTTCTTGAGAAATTGATTGCAAATCAACGCTAGACCAGGGCACTAGTAGATGAGATAATCCGTTGAATGCCTCAAAATAATTGAAACCAAAGTATCTGCTGCAAAGAAGGATATCACTAGTCATGTCCGGAAGGAGTTGGAAGTACTTAAAGAGCGCTTAGCTGGCATTGAAAATTGGGTTCAAGACCGATTCCCTGTTCACAGTCATACAGAGAATGATGAGCTGAAGGCGCAATTGGCTGTTATGAGTTCTCAGATTGCTAATTTAGCCAAGCAACCAGTACAACCCTCTCCTCCGGCACTACCCAAGTCATTGATGCAGATGCTAAATCAGGTACCGCCCGTACAATCCCTTAATGACATTTGGGGTGAAGACCTACCCACCAAATCCAAAAAGCGAAAGCATAAGGTTCGTGATCTCGACCAGGACACTCATCTAGACCCATTGCTCGAGGCACAGAAAGCAGAGAAAAGAGCTCGCAAATAATCCAAGAGGTTGGAAAGGGAACGAGCAGCCCGTGCACAGGAACAACAAGACGCACTATTAGCTAGCGCATCTCGAAGTGGAGCACCTTCTCACACTAACATTGCAGCACTCACCCATGAAGCGTCTACTACACTCACTGCGCCACCCCATTCTGAGATAGCACCTACTGCTAAAGGTGTCAGCACAGTTTACAATACTGACGCCTAGAGCGTCGTTGGTATGAACACTCCCCATTGCCTTTCTGTGTCGCATGCTATATCGACTTTGTGGGCAAAGTCTATTTTTTTGGGAGGGGGTGGTTTGTCTCCATAGTTGGAGTTATTCTTTATTGTTTTTTATGTATCAAAGTAGGTTCAGATATGCAGCTATTAGCTAGACACAAAATGAATAACCAATTATAAACCTGTTTTTTATAGTTAGGATCTCTATATGACATTTTATATATTTACTTGTTCAACATTGCTGAGTTTGAATGATTAATAAGCGGATTGAGAAACTGGAAAATGCAATCGTATGTAACTGTGTGCGAGTATTGACTGATTCCAAGTGCAAAAAGCTGAAACTAGAACTTGCTCGAGTCGTCTTGCTTGAAACATAAGAGAGTTGGATAGGAAAGGATCATTAGGCCATTTTTGTGTATAAAGAAAACTTACCACTTGAACCCATTTTGAGACTGAAATAGACGTTTATTCTCACCTAACATAGTTCAAAACCTTGGTTTACCCAAAGGTACATTGGCATAACTCAGGCTAAAAACCTAAGTTGAGGGTGAGTACTACCCGAAAGAGTTCAACCAGCACACTGAGATACAAGTAGTATGTATATACATATATTAAAAAAAAAGAACAAAGAGAATAGAAAAGGAAGAAGTGTGGTTGCTGGAATGAAAAAAAAAACAAAGAAAACAAAAGTCAAGTAGAACTGGGTTTGTGAAAACAAAACTTTGGGAAACCAAGGGATGAGTCACTCACGAAATCGAACATCAAGATATCTTTTACCTAGCAACGAGCCTATGTTACAAGCCAATTAAAGTCCTGCAGTGATCCTATTCCAACTATCTGAAAAATAGAGTGTAGAAAACGAGGGCAAGCCTATAGTAGTGGCTGATAGTGCTAGAAGTTCTTTGAGAGCGTGAGAGTAGTACTCAGTCCCAATCATTCTGAGCGAGGTACTTCTTTGTTGTGAGTACACTATGATTGCATTTGACAGTGTATTAAGTAAGCTAATTACTCACAAACATAAGCATGATTGACTGTAAGTATTGAAATGTCATTTATGGATCCTTCCATGTTAGATTCAGTGATTTGGGAAGCAAAAGGTGTGAAAGATAGTTGATGTATATGGTCAATGATGGGAAATGATTTTGAAGAGTAAGGGGATAATAAATCTAATCACTTGAGGACAAGTAGTAGTTCTAAGTTGAGGGTGTTGATGTACCAGGATATTCGAGTACAGCTCGACGCCTAAAAACAAGGAACTAATACTAGAATCAAGTGTATTTGGTATGATTTGATGTGTTTGTTGATGTTGCAGGAAGAATAATACAAAGGAGATAAGTAGTAACTCACGGCCAGGTTGACGGTCTGTTGCTCATTTCATGGACCGTATAAGTTACCGTGAATTCAGATGACATGAGAGAAATTCTTAAACCTACTGTTGAAAGAAATCAAGTAAAAGCCACGAGAGAATTCACGGCCCGTAATCATCTTGACGGTCCATGGTTCGGTATGTGAACCAAATTCCAGAAGCACAGTGCAAAGTGTTCAAAGTTAAGGAAATTCAAGTGAAGATTACAGACACTTTTACGGACCGTGATAATTTTGATGGTCCATGATCCTGTTCTTTAACCAGATTCCAGAGAGCAGTGAAAAGTATCCAGAGTTGAGGAAGTTGAAGTAAAGATCACGGAAGAGTTCACGAACTGTCATAATTCTGATGGTCCCTAGCTCTGTCCGTCAACAAGACTCCAGAAAGAGGTAGAAGGGTCCAAAGCTAGAAAGTTGAAGTGAAGACCATGAAAGTCTCACGGACTGTAATAACTGTGACGGTCCGTGATTCTGTCCGTCGACGAGATTCCAGAAAGCAGGACAAAGGGCCCGGAGTTGAGAAAGTTTTAAGTGAAGACCATGGAGTACTATACGGACTGAAGCCACTCACGGACCGTGATGAGGGCCGTGAAGGGAAATGACAATGCAGTCCTAATTACATTAGGTCTCTTTTTAAAAGTTTTTTTTGGGATATTATTTAGGGCATTTTTGGAACCATTTTCATTCAGTTTTTGCCGAAGAATGAGAGACAACTTGGGAATTTGCCGAACTATTCTTGTTTTTCAAACTACTGGGCAACAGGATACAGTTTGATTGTTGAATTATAAAGTTTGTTTTCGAGTATTCAGATATACGTACTCAATCTCCATTAACTTTTATCTACACAGAATTATGAATCACTAAGTATTCAAATCAGGTGTGTGGGATCTATGATGAGACTGTGAACCTAAACTCTGTAAAACGAGCATAGAGTAATATGCTTTCACATGTTGTAGATTCAAGCTTTGGATTTAATTTGGTCTAAGGAGTGCACATCTTAGACTAGATGGAATCAAGTGGTTGTTCGAGAGAAAAGCACTTGTTAGAAAAATAGGCGGTCTCTTTACTGTATTGAAGTTAAAGTTAGAGTTCGAGAGAAAATAACTTCAACCTCACATCTTTTTAAACCAGTTCTTTATAATAGGATCGACTGTAAATTTGATAGAATACAAGCGATCATTATCTAATATGGCTGAGAAGCATTAGATAAACCTTAGTCACTGTCTTTTGTGAAAGTATGATTGCTTGAAGCTCCGTTCTCAGAAGAATTTCACAAGTTCTGGTCATAGTGAACACTAACCTGGTTTCTTTTAATCAATAGAAAACCTAAATCTAACTTTCTATTTCATGCTTAGAACGTGCTACTTGGTATTCATACCCAAAAATTTAACTTTTAGTTTGAATTCATTAGGAGATAGTAACAACAATCAAATAAGAGCGACAGTAAAGAAATTCTCTATGGGAACGATCTCAACTCATGTTGAGTTCTATAAAGTGACAACGACCGTTTACACTCTCATTTGAGGTGTAGGTTTGGACGTATCAATAGACTAGTAGCTTGTGAAACTCTTTATTCAACTAGATTAAACAATAATATAATTATTACCCCACTAGACAATGATTTTTCAAACAACGTATACATCCTTCAAATTTAAACACATAAGTACGAACGTGCGTTTAGGCCATGAGTCATTTTGGACTCAAGGTGGTCTCTCTAATGGGCCCAACATACCTTGGGTGTTGGGTCGACTTAGTTCGAAATGCGCTAGAGATCGGGATTTGGTTTAGCTCTACACTAGTTGACTAAAGTGGCTTTTGAAAGACCGGGAACCCAAGCGGACAACTTAAGCTGGAACTCACGACAACCATTGAACGCATGACGTACCAATAAATTGTCGATCATTCTGGAAAAGGATAGAGTATAAAAAGTACGGTTGCGATTATGCAGAAATCGTTCTTAATATACTATACATACAAAAAAATATGACATGAATGTAATGACAGTTATAGCTGTTTAAACACATTAAACACAATAAGCAGTTCAACAATTAAAAGCAATTAGTCAAATAATCAAATCTTCTGGTTATAACTTAATTAATTTCCCAGCGAAGTCGTCATTTCCGTTTTACTCAAAAAAAATAACAAAATAAAAATGACTTGCTTCGAAAAATCGACGAAACTTATTATTGAAGAGAAATCAAATTTCCAAAACAACAGAGCTGCCACATAATTTTTAGTAAAAATCAAGAAAAAACTTAAGGTCTTCAAAAGACTTAAACAGATAAAATCAGTTAAAAATAAAAGAGTACGAAGTCCAATGTACATTCCGAGAAGGCTTTAGGCCCTCAGAATGTCCGCTAACTTGCGGTTGACCAGTGATTTGACTAAATGACTTTTAAAATAAACTTTCCAAATTTTAACTAAGTAAAGAAAATTCATTATTTTATTTATTTACTTATTCCTATTATTTTTCTTATTAATTATTTCAAATGGAAATAAACTAAAGAAGATTTTCTATGGAATATAATTCAAATGTTAACAAGACTAACAATGAAAATAAAGTTAAGTATTAAATATAAATATTTAAAGTTAAATTTAAAACAAAAAATGACTATCTTTGGGAGTTAATTAAGCCAAAACTAAAGATCAAATATAACGTTAGTTAACACAATAACAAATAAATAAAGAGAAAAAGGGAGGGAGTATTAAATTGGACAAATTTTATATATAGGAAATATAAAATTCTTAATTTTAGGCTACGGTAAACTTTTCAAAATCGTGTTCCATAGCAAAATTTGAGTTTGCTACGAATGTCTTTTTCTGTATAATCTTAGACGTCATTTATACATTTCATACACTTATAGACTTATACTAAATAGGTATATGTATAAGTGTATGAAATTGTTGTATGTTTATACGAATCTGTCAGTTATATACATATACTTATTTAGTGTTTTTTGGTGAATTGTATAATTGTATAGAACTGTTGTATGGTTATACGAATTTATCAGTTATATACATATACATATTCAGTGTTTTTGGATGAATTGTATAATTGTATAAATTTTAATTGTGTATATAAAGGCTTTTGATATAATTTGAAATTGTGTATAAGTTAAAACTGAAATTGCTACAATTCGTATAAATATATGTTTTGTTTGTTGTTGAAATTCATAGGCAGAAGTCATTGGTGGCCTCCTGAATTTGGCAACAATTTTCACCTAGACACTTCAATTAGATGATGTTCATTTTAGACACCTCAGGTAGGGTTTCGATGTGTCATTTTGACACTTTTTTTATATTATCAGAACTAGCTTAAGCGTGTGTATCCAAACGCCTCCTACGTGGAAAAATAAATGAATGAACATGTGACATGTGGAATTTTATTTTTATTTTTTTAAAAACTCACTTTTACTTTCTTTTTCTTCTTCAAATTATCTAATCTTTAGCCCCCACATCTTCAGCTTCTTCTTCTATGCATCTTGTTATATTTTTTCTCTTTGTTCTTCTTCCAATCCATTAAAATTCTTCTTCAGCCCCTACGTGTTCTTCTTGTATTGTACATAATTGTGATTTCTTGTGTTACATTTCTTGATTCCTCTTTTTTTTAATTTCTTTTTTTAAAAAAAATAACAATATTGTATAAATGGTGAAGATGCAGGTGGAGGAAAAATTTGGGGATTTAGTAATGAATGCTATGGGAAAATGTTGAGGATTCAGTTATTTAAATGTTGAAGATGCAGACAGTATAACCGTTTGTTCCTCCAATTTTTGTTGTTATAGACACAAAAAATTAGCATAATTTTCAGTAAGAAAACTGAAAATCAAGAGAACTTCTCATTATTATTGGGGACGGAAGTTTCTTAGTTGTAGTCGCAGACAATATTAATGTAGAAAAGGTTAAACTTTATGTGATTTGATTTTAAAAAGAAAAGAATCACAAATTCTTAGAGAATGATGATGATCTTAATTTTTTTTGATGAGGTTGCTAAAGAAATTGACTCTTTTGTTGAAGAAATTAGATTTTAATATAACCCAATAAAGTTTTGTAGATTTTTTTTGAAAAATTGTATGGTGATTTTGGGTGATGGAAAGTAGAGAAGCTACAGGAAGAGAAAGTGAGGAAGAAGAAGAGAGCAAAAATATTTTTCAACAAAAAAAGTGTTTCACGCGTATTAAATTTGTGTAACACACATGCTACGATGAGTCAGCGAAAAGTGTCAAAATAACACAGAGTAACTCTACATGAGGTGTCTAAAATGAATATCGCCTAGTTGAGGTGTCTAAGTGAAAGTTCGTGCCAAGTTTAAGGGGCCACCGATGGGTTAGGCCAAATTCATAAGCTTACAAATGTATATGTACATAATTTAATTTTTTATACAAAACTTCTGAAAATGGCTTCATTGGCTATTTTGGTTATGCATTTTGGTAGATGGGACAATGACAATTGTTACGTCGATTATACAATTGAGGGGGTGATTTTTAAAAAAAGTTCATCGCATAATGAGTTATATAATGTCATTGCAATGCAACTAGGGATTGATACGAATGTTATTAAACTCAAAATTGAGTATAAAATTTAAGAAAGCAACACACCCATGTTGATTCACAAAAATCTGAATGGGTTATGAAGTGGAGTGAAAAGGTAGTTTGAAAAAATTGAAAAAAATTAACAAAAATCGAAAAAGTTAGATGAGTTTTTGGCGGTATCTGAAAGTTTTGAAATACTTTTGAAAACTGCAAGGACGTGCTAAAGAAGTTTGAAATTTGAAATTGAATTTGTGGAGAATATTAAGGAGAAATTGAAGGAAAGGAGAAGAGATTGTATAATATGAAGGGGTAAGAGAAAAATGAGGATTTTAATTTTGGGAAGATATTTTATACAATTATGTGGGCCCTAATATAGCAAATTGACCGAGAGTTTGCTAAATTAAAGGGAATAAATGAAAGGTAAGTTACTCCATTTAATTACCTTTGTTAGTTTGTCATTCTCTACAACTATCCCTATTAAATTTGGGTCTTTAGTCCAAATCCATGAACCTGTCCTAATACTAAAAAGGAAAATTTTCACATATGGCAAACATATTTTATGGGATAACATTCCATGGGTATAGTTTACATAATTACATTTTATGAGTATAGTTTACATAAGTACATTTTATGGGTATAGTTTAGTTTGTTATGTACCTTTAAATTTGTATAAAAGTTTTTTTTTTGTTTTTAATTTATACAAAAATTTGTTTTTTCAGTTAATGTTAACAGTAACACTAAATAGAGTAACAATAAATTTAAATAATGTCATGATTTAAGCTAAACATTCAAAATCAAATATTTATTCAAAAAAGAATTATTAAGCAATAGAAAGACAGTACCAACCTGTTTCTGCGCATCACTGAAGCATCAGGTTAATCAATTTTTTGATATATTCAACGATAGGTAAGTTTTCTTTAAAGGAAACTTCATGTTTTGAACTGCAATATAGTATATAATTGTTTAGTATATTTTAAATTACTGAAATTATGAAACGATTTTTCTGTATATATGATAATCTCGCTTGTTTCGAAAAAAAGTGTTTGAAATAGTTTTGTATACAGTATTTTGTATGTTCTAGTACTTATAGACAAATTTATGTTATTTCATTTTAAGACTAAAAATTTGTATAAATAAACTATATTTTTATTTGTAATTGTTTTGTATATATCTACAAACTATACTTGTGTATTAGTATGTGTATATGAATATGATACTTAAATATGTTTAACTATTTTATACGACTTTGTGTATATTACATTAATATACAACTGAATATATACGTAACTTCAGTAATTTACAGATAACTACTAGAATATACAAATTACAATATACAATTATAATTTAGTCATAAACTATATACAATTCTTTTTTGTATATATCTACATACTATATTTGTAAGCTATATACAATTGTCTTCAATACAAGTCACTATATACATATTACCTTAATATACAAGTCATTATACACATAACTTAAATAGTTTCTATATAACTAATATAATATACAAATCCCAATATACAATTACAATATAAGAAATTATTTAATAAATTACCTGGAGCTTTAGGAAGAGAAATAGAAGATAGATGGACCAAAAGAGATGGAGTAGCCCAAAACCCTCAAGCAAAATGGTCTATAGGACATAGAATACAACATATAATGAAAATATTACAAGAAAAATGTACTAATTTACAAATACAAAAACAATTAAAACAGAATGAAATGAATTTCTGTAAAGACATAATATATACAACTCAAAATTATGATAAAACTCAATACAAAAAGAAAAGATATAAAAAATATAATCCACAATATAATAGGAAATATAATAAAAAAGGATATTTTCTTAGGAAATCCTCAGCCAGAAAACCATATTTAAATAGGGATAGACATGTTAGAAAATATAGAACAGATAGAAATTATAAGAATAAGTTAGAATGTTTTACATGTGGAAGTATAGAACACTTAGCAAATACTTGTCCTAAAAGATATAATGCAAAAACTAGAAATGCTCAATTAGTAGAAGAATTTAACGAAGCATTATTAAATGTAGATGAATATATGTCAGATAATGAAAGTATTTACTCTATAGTAAGTATTGATATAGAAGAAAATAATAAAGAAGAAGACTCTTCTAATTCAGAAGGAGAAGAATTAATTAATGAAATAGGAATAGAAAATCTAAATATAGATGATTTACAAATTAATTTTATGAATATAATAGAATGTGAACATAATTTTGAAAAAGACACAGGACTAGATAGTAACCCATGTAATTGGTGTAAATGGTATCCAAGTAAATATAAAAGAGCTAAATGTAACAAATGTTTTTTAGAAGGATGTATAAGTTGCATAGAAACACAGTTAGGAATAATAATTCAAAAAAGAAAAGAAATAAATACAACTGAACCTCTAATAAATTTAAAAGTATCAGTATTAGAGGCAAAAGTTAAAGAATTAGAAGAAAGAATATTAAGATTAGAAAAAGGAAAAAATATTGAACAAGAACTACCATTAGATAATCAGGAATTAATGAATGAAGAATCTATTACTCTAATATGTAATCAAGACAAAAATATAAATACAGTTAAAGTATTAGCAAGACTTCAAATAGGAAAATATGAACTAGAAACTTTAGCACTAATAGATTCAGGATGTACGAAAAGTATTTTAAATAAGAAAATAGTACCACCAGAATTAATAAAGACTTTAGAAAAACCACTTGCAGCCATGCAAATGGATGGAACACATAATATATATAAATCTTACATAGATAAAGTACAAGTTAGTTTTTTAAATACTTGTTCAGAATTCTATAAACCTACCTATAAGATGGATAAAATATGGGTAAGAGATTTAGATATAAGAGTAGATTTTGTTTTAGGACTAGACTTCATACTATATAATAAAGGAGGAACCATAATAACAAGAGATGGAATACTTTTCATGAAAAATATTACTTATACTTCTGTATTAACTAACAAAATTAATACTCAAATAAGACATAAAGAAAAATGTTGTGATAATTGTGAAAATAATATACAATGTACAAAAACAGGATGTAATATATTATATGAAGAAATACTCGAATTAGATGAAGAAGATATAGTTAATAAAAACTATGTTTTAATAGAAACTGAAACAGAATTATATAATTTTAAGACAGGAATTAAAACAATAGGACAAATAAGAAATCAACAAGATTTAGATAATATAGTAAAAATTTTAGATCAAATAGAAATAATAGGAGAAAAACCCTTAAAACATTGGGAAAATAATAAAATAGTATGTAAGTTAGATATAATAAATCTAGAATATATAATAAAAACAGCCTCAATAGAAGCTACAAACCAAGATTTAGAAGATTTTAGAATACAAATTAAAGAACTATTAGAATTAGGAGTAATAAGACGATCATCACTGGCTCTGAAAATCTCAAAGCCTACCAAAATATCCTTCTTCTTCATAATTATAAAAAAAAAAAATTTAATAGTTCTTTAATTTGTATTCTAAAATCTTCTAAATCTTGGTTTGTAGCTTCTATTGAGGCTGTTTTTATTATATATTCTGGATTTATTATATCTAACTTACATACTATTTTATTATTTTCTCAATGTTTTAAGGGTTTTTCTCCTATTATTTCTATTTGATCTAAAATTTTTACTATATTATCTAAATCTTGTTGATTTCTTATTTGTCCTATTGTTTTAATTCCTGTCTTAAAATTATATAATTCTGTTTCAATTTCTATTAAAACATAGTTTTATTAACTATATCTTCTTCATCTAATTCGAGTATTTTTTTCATATAATATATTACATCCTTTTTTGTACATTGTATATTATTTTCACAATTATCACAACATTTTTCTTTATGTCTTATTTGAGTATTAATTTTGTTAGTTAATACAGAAGTATAAGTAATATTTTTCATGAAAAGTATTCCATCACTTGTTATTATGGTTCCTCCTTTATTATATAGTATGAAGTCTAGTCCTAAAACAAAATCTACTCTTATATCTAAATCTCTTACCCATATTTTATCCATCTTATAGGTAGGTTTATAGAATTCTGAACAAGTATTTAAAAAACTAAATTGTACTTTATCTATGTAATATTTATATATATATTATGTGTTCCATCCATTTGCATGGCTGCAAGTGGTTTTTCTAAAGTCTTTATTAATTCTGGTGGTACTATTTTCTTATTTAAAATACTTTTCGTACATCCTGAATCTATTAGTGCTAAAGTTTCTAGTTCATATTTTCCTATTTGAAGTCTTGCTAATACTTTAACTGTATTTATATTTTTGTCTTGATTACATATTAGAGTATTAGATTCTTCATTCATTAATTCCTGATTATCTAATGGTAGTTCTTGTTCAATATTTTTTCCTTTTTCTAATCTTAATATTCTTTCTTCTAATTCTTTAACTTTTGCCTCTAATACTGATACTTTTAAATTTATTAGAGGTTCAGTTGTATTTATTTCTTTTCTTTTTTGAATTATTATTCCTAACTGTGTTTCTATGCAACTTATACATCCTTCTAAAAAACATTTGTTACATTTAGCTCTTTTATATTTACTTGGATACCATTTACACCAATTACATGGGTTACTATCTAGTCCTGTGTCTTTTTCAAAATTATGTTCACATTCTATTATATTCATAAAATTAATTTGTAAATCATCTATATTTAGATTTTCTATTCCTATTTCATTAATTAATTCTTCTCCTTCTGAATTAGAAGAGTCTTCTTCTTTATTATTTTCTTCTATATCAATACTTACTATAGAGTAAATACTTTCATTATCTGACATATATTCATCTACATTTAATAATGCTTCGTTAAATTCTTCTACTAATTGAGCATTTCTAGTTTTTGCATTATATCTTTTAGGACAAGTATTTGCTAAGTGTTCTATACTTCCACATGTAAAACATTCTAACTTATTCTTATAATTTCTATCTGTTCTATATTTTCTAACATGTCTATCCCTATTTAAATATGGTTTTCTGGCTGAGGATTTCCTAAGAAAATATCCTTTTTTATTATATTTCCTATTATATTGTGGATTATATTTTTTATATCTTTTCTTTTTGTATTGAGTTTTATCATAATTTTGAGTTGTATATATTATGTCTTTACAGAAATTCATTTCATTCTGTTTTAATTGTTTTTGTATTTGTAAATTAGTACATTTTTCTTGTAATATTTCCATTATATATTGTATTCTATGTCCTATAGACCATTTTGCTTGAGGGTTTTGGGCTACTCCATCTCTTTTGGTCCATCTATCTTCTATTTCTCTTCCTAAAGCTCCAGGTAATTTATTAAATAATTTCTTACCTAAATCTTGATCAAATGCATTTCCACTAATTGTACAATAATAAAAATAATCATTTAAAAATTTCTTTATATAATACCAATTACTTATACTTAATTGTTCTAGTTTTATTACTGCATTTCTTTGTAAAGCTACTAATCCACTATTTGGATCTTCTCCTGTTATTAATGTATGTATTTTATTTGTAAAATTATATGGGTTTGGTCCTAATGATACTAAATACTGAAATTCTGATGGGAATTCTACTTTATAAGCTTCTCATAGAGCTTTAGTTGATTCTCCTAAGAATGTCTCTAAGTATTTATACATTGTTTCTGCATCAGTTTCTGTATAATTTTTTATAAAGTCTGCTACTACTATTCCTTTCCATAAGTCTATTACTGAATTCCATCTTTGTGGATCATGTGCGGCTATATTTAGAATTTTTCCTTTACTTCCTCCTTCTTGGAGTATTATTGGTTCTTCTATAGGCATTCTTTTTCCCATAGGTTTAACTTCTGTTATTGGAACATCTCCTTGTCTATATACTCTTCTACGTGGTATATTTCCTGTACTATTATCTGCAGTATAACCTTGTTCATTTGTTCTTTGAAATGGACTACTAGAACTTGCTGTTTCCATTAATTCTTTTTGACTAAATATAGATTCTAATTCTGATATCTCACTATCATTTTCTTGTATTTCAGTCATTATATTATCTATTTTTTCGGATTTTTCTTGTAAACTTTTTTCTAATCTATAACCCTTATTATCTGTTCTTTTTTCACATATTTTAAAATGAGATATTACTTTTTCTAGATTCAAATCTTTTAATTTACATCCTTTGCATGTAAATAATCTATTTTTATTATTTTTACATATTTCTTTTGCTTTTTCTATAGCTAAATCTACTTCATAATCTTCATCTAATATTATTTCTATATTCATACCTTCTAAAGGCATTTCTTCTACAACACTTTCTTCTTCAAAGTCTTTTTGAGCTTCATAATTATAGTCTGTAAATCTAATTGAAGGTTCTCCTTTAGAATTTGTATATATTAAATGATTGTCTGGATTTAAGGCTTCTTTTTCTTTAAAATCACCTAATTTCCATTCTAAACCTGCATAGTCTTCAGGATTTATTTTTATAGGTTTTATTAATTTTATTCCTTTATTTCCCATTACTTCTACTACGTCTTTTATTTGTAATTTAAATCTAGTATTACTACTATCTGTCATTTTTCCTAAAAATCCTACACATATTAATAAATTTTTTCCACTATGCATTTCTTCATATCCTTTAGTTTGTATTCCTATTCTAATGTGATTTCCAAATTCATTTAAATTCATCATAAAATCTGGGCTTATATAAAAAATTCCTCCATTATTAATCATATCTACCTCTGTTAATCCTATTATTGCCTTTTTTATGTCTGACCATCTTTTATCATATATTGTAATTAATGTCTTTGTTCCTAAATTTTTTCTAGTTAATCCTTTAATTCCTATAACTATTAATCCCATATGCATTAAATCTTTTTTAACATATTTTATTTCTTTTACAGATTCTTCATTTATAAGGGGCAAGGATACAGAAGTTTTTCCTAATACTGATAATTGTTCTTCTCTATAATGTCTATATAGTTGGGATTTTGAATTTGTATTATATAAAACTTTTGGATTTAATAAATTTAATTGATTTTGTTGGAATATTTGTATATCTTTATCTGTATCTATTATTTCATCTAATTGTTGATTATTATCTTCTTTTGTTTTTCTATTTAATATTCTTGATATAAAATTATTACTTATTTTATTCTGGGTGTAACTTGGTCTCTGGTCTTTTATCTCTTGATCTAGTTGGAAAAATGTCCATTTTTTCTGTTTTTTAATTATTTTTTCTGTTTGAGGAGTAATTTCTATTTTATTTAGCTTTTCTATTAATTCTTCTACTCCACTTGTAATATTTTTACCTTCTGATTTTTCTTTTTTATCTATCTTATTATGTAATTGTAGTAAAAGTGCAATTATTATATTATTTTGTTTTATGATAATCTGATCTGATTTTGAAGGTATATTAAATTCTTTATAATCTAATGGGAGAGGTATTCTTTTTTCTATTAATGTTATTGCGTCTTTATATGTCTCTGTTTCTATTAAATCTATCATGAAAGAACTATTTCTTTTATTGATGCTAATTCTGTCTTTATCTCTTGTAATTTTATAATTAAAGTATTATTAACTTCTTCTTTTAATCTATTATTTAATTTTTTAGTTAATTCTACTCCTTGTTCTTTTAAATAATCTAAATTTTCTTCTATTTTATTAAAATTTAGTTTTTGTCTATTTTGAGTTTCTTCTTGTTCACTTAATATTTTTATAATTTTGTTATTATTTTCTTTAATCTTTTCACTAAGGTTTATTATTAAATCTATTAAAGTATTATACTGAGGATCTTCTGTATGTAGGATATGATCTCCACTATCAAAATTACACTTAATTATATTTTCTCCTTTTCTCTTAAATCTTTTTTCTATAGTTATTTGTAAATCTAAATATTCTATACTTTTTAATGAAGCTATTTTTACTATTATTATCCTAAAGTAGTTGGTTTATAATATTCACTAAAAAATTTTATTCTTTTAGTATACCTATCAATATCGCTAATAAGTCCTTGTAATTCCCACTTTAAAGAATTTATATATTCGTAGTTATTTATGTTATATTCGAAATAGAAATTTTTTGGTTTAAAGAATTCGTTTTCGTATATATATATATTAACGAAATATTCTATCTATAATTGTGTTTTAAGCCGCTACCTAATGATCCTGATGTTTATCAAATTTGTCAATTTCAAATGAAGCATATTCACCCTACTCTGAATCAGTGGTTATGGCTTTTCTCTTACTTCCTCCTTCAACAATTTTAATGCCGCTAGTTTTTGCGTTGATAATAACTTTCTGAATTGTCATTGGGTCATTTTTTTTCTTGGATCTCAATTCTTCAATGAATTGTTCATCTTGAACTTGTTTAGATTTTGCCATAGATCTTACATTAACCCCAAAATCTTGAGTTAAACCCATTGAAAACGAAGGTGGATTGTCAATAATTCTGTTGAAAAACTTATAATCTGATAAGAAAGAAAGACTTTTTTTAAATAAAAAAAAACTGAAAAAATTAACAAGCATAATACATCTACAATTGTTGAAGAAGGAAAAAGAAAAAAAAAGGATTCATGGGTTGATTTTGACGGTGACCTGCAAAAATTGAAAGCAAGACGGAGGGAGAATGTGAAATTTTCCAATTTAAAATTCAAAATAGGAGTGGAGGAATGATTTTAGGAGAAAGATATGGAATGGGGTAAAATTATATACAAAAGCATAAAAAAGTCTTTCATATTTGGGTATACAAAGAGATGGTGGATCTCATTAATCATGGCAAAAAAAATTAAAATTATGATTACTAACAGTTAATAAATTAAATTATACCCTTATTAACTAATTACTCCCACCTAATTTTTTCTACTAAAAATACCTAAAACATGAGTTTAGGCATGTTTACTAAAAATTGTTGCTGCCGGCAATTCTTTTGGGCCCTTTGGACCCATTTTCGCTCCCAAACACATGTGTATATATCAAAGGTATATTATTGTATATAAATCACGTTTTGAATTTTTTCAATGTATATGGGATTGTATACCATATGTATGCAAGCTATATCAGCTTCCTAACACCTGTATTAATTTTTCTCTTGAACTGTATATCAAAATTCTTCATGAATACTAGTGTATACTACTATTTATAGCAAGTATACAACCCTTTCTTTGGGCTTTTGGAGACTTGTATATCAGCTTTAGAATGTGTTTTGCTTCCGTTTTGACCTATTCCTCATTCCAAAGGCTGGCCGACTCGAGGGAAAGGGTTTGAGCCTTTAGGGCTCTCTCAAAATGCGGGAAAAGGAAAATACGAGTTCATGGTGAACTCAGGCAGAATTACCTTTTAAAGTGCAACAAACAGGGACAACAACAAACTTAAAAGAGATTCCCCACACACAAACGAAACTCCGATAGAACTCCAAAATAGGCTCCAGAAGACAAATTTCCAGAAAATACTATTTTTGCTTCTATCTCTAGCTTAAAACCTCCTATTGTTTGTAACCATATTTCTTAAACCCCCCACCCCCCATTTTTCTCCAACCCCACACAATGAATATGAAGAGGTATTTATAGAAGGGAAATAAAGGTTCACGATTTGGAGGAAAAAGGGCAAAAACGGATAGGAACCTCACCATTCGGGGGAAACAAACTTTCAACCCATTCCGAAAGAGGAAAGGGAGACAAACGGCTGGGATTGATTCGATTGTCCTTGAGCTTCGATGTGGCGCAATCTCATGTTTGCAAGGACGAAACACGCTGTTTTTGTTGTTGCGACTGTATAATTTTGAGAGGGACGGGAAGAAGAGAACAAAATCGCAGCGTACTAGCCTGTGATGTTTTTGCTTTTTCGTGTATTCCACAGTTTGGAATCAAGACACCGTGTCTCATTTGTGAACGTTACTAAGACGTCGTTTGGCTTCTACTGTTGATCGATGTTGTCGTTTGAAGCTGTTGTTGATGTCATTTTGTTACTGTCGTGTATTGCTCTTGCTTCGCCGTGAACTTTGGCGTGTGCAGCTGTTATTGACGTTGTTGATCTCTTTTGAGAGCAAGATTTGGGCCGGGTCGCAATTTTGGAGTGGGCTGGGACTGCTGGGTCGATTGGAAATGGCCCAATTCCATTCTTATAAAGAGTTAGAGGAGAAGTTAGAAAAAGTGTTAGATTAGGAATGACTATATGGATTTAGATTATAGCCAGTTGAATTAAGAAAATAACCATTTGGATTAAGTAATAAATTTAGCTAAAACTCAAAGGAGATGAATTAAAATTAATTAATAACGAGCTTCTTCATCTTGACAAAATAAAATAATTAATTTAATTATAAACTAATAACTTAAAAAATATAAGTATTAAATAAATAAACTAAGTAACAAAATATTCAAATAAACAAAACCTTTTTTTTAGATAATTTTCGAATATTTATGAAATGTGCTAACTATATATATATATAGATAGATATAGATATATCATTTTGGAAATCCGAAAGCGACAAAATTACATAAACTCTTTTTTTTTTAATTTTATAAAGCAAATTCTTCTAAATCGTTTGGAAATTAAGAAGCTCGTGAATTAATTCCTATAGGGGAGGGTCAAAATTGTGTGTCAACACAATTAATCTTCGATTCATAGTTCTCTAAGAGGAGTATAATAGCAGAACTGATAACCCCATAATATATAGGAGGCTCACTCATCTTATACTAAATTTCAAGCGAAGGCTACAGACAGGAACAACGAAGATATATTTGTCTGCTACATTGTAGTACGCGTAAAATTACCTATGAATAACTTCTGAAGATGAAAAAATGAGAAAAAGAACCTTTGAGTACCAATAGTTTCACTTCCCTGTTCCTTTGAAAATTTTGATTATTTATTTGGTGAAAAAGTTACAATACACTGTTCATTATACCAAGAAAGGAAAACGTTGAGAAATATAAAAAGAACATTTGTTTTGTCTAAATAAAGAAAAGAATCAGTTCTGGTTGATCTATAATAGCTTATTACTTAGGCATTTATGATTCTAATTCACTAAAGAATCATTTCCAACAACAGATTTTGTTGCTGGGCTAAATAACTTTATTATACCAAAAAGTAAAAACTACGTAAAGCTTAACAAAGGACTGAAGAAGTGAAGACTATTATCTAAGGCTCAACTTACCAATTCCCAAAAGTAAAATCTGATGAGCAACTTTGTAGTCCAAAACATGAAACTTATGTAAACATTCCATTTTTCCTATTCCAAGAAACAGAGGGAACATATAAATATTGGTTCAAGTTGCACCTGTCTTTTGATATAGCAGAAAATTTAGAAATAAGAGAAGAACGCAAAGGACTTACACGAATAATACATCGGGAAATACCTATTTTTCTTAGAAAAGCTATCAAACTTGAAAAGATAGTCCAGCGAAGAATATCAGAAAAGGTTGACTACCTTCCATATCATCCGAGAGTGCCAAAAGATCACATCAGATAGGCAACCAATACTGAAGAGAGAGGCATACTAAAGAATTGTTAGTACTGGTTTGTCATTTTTATCACTAATCAACCGCGCCTCAACATAGTTGGGTTCGGACATAATGAATCATATGTATCTATTCCGCAATTAAAATGAAAATGAAAATTAGACATAAACAATAGACCTCGAACATGCTACTCTTGTCTATGAGATGTTGAAATGTGTTTTAAATTGCAGGCGCAGCCTCTCATGAGCACATTTTGGGGGTAATTTTGTTTGGAGAGTGTCGAAGATAGTCAAGATTGTGAAATCGAAGACTAAATAAAACCGAACGAATGCATAATTGTACATCATTGAATGCAATCCTAATTTCCTGGCTAATAGCAAAATAAGAAATAATGAAAATTCTTGCCAAATAGTTAGGTTATTTAGGCATATCATTGAACACCTTCGATTCCTCTTTCTTCATAGCGTAAAACTTTATCCTAGTTAACAATGAGAAATAATGGGGGGAAATCAAAATAAAGAAAGAGAAAAGTGTTGGGTTTTTGGCTTTTTTTTCCCTTTCGTTGTGGATAAATAAAAGCCCAAGGTTTTGGGTCTTCCCTCCTTTCCTTTGTGGATAAATTTATCCCAAATTTGACTAGCCCACTTTTGTCCATAAGCCCAATATTATGGTGCAAATGTAATACTTTCTTTTAGGTCTTATTTGAGAAGAATCACAAGAGTTTGAGAGCAGTCATATAGAGTAAAAAGTGAGGAAGTGCAGATTTCCGCACAAGCCCTACCCCTAGCAATCAATTTCAAATCGTGATTCCCGTTTCATTTCTAGTCCGATTAAGCTGATTTTTGGATAGTTTGTTCCTTCAACTTAATATTTGATTGGGAACTAATATAGGGTGATTTGGAGTCTTGTAGCTCCAGATTTATCTCGTGAACAGCAGTTGCTATTTGGTGATTTTACTCTTTTTTGTTTTTCTAGTTTTTGGTGTTATCTAGTAGTTGTGCTGCTCATTGTTTGGCACTTTGTAGGTAACTATTTTGTAGAACACTTTTGTAACTCTTGTTTATTATAGTGTAGATCAGCCTTGTGGTTTTTACTCTTTACACCGAATAGGTTTTCCACTTTAAATTTTTCATCTTTTGTGTTGATTTGTTTGCTTGTTTGGTTGATTAGTTTGCTACCCAAACTATTTTATTCTTGCATTATTTTGTCCTCTCTTGGTTCAAATAGAATGGAAAATTTTGACTTAGGTCTTCTTCTGTTATCGTCCTGTCATGCACATTTATTTTTTGCTTGCATTTCCCAACAAAGTGGTATCAGAGCACTGGTTGTTGTTGATATTCTATTTGAATGATGGAGTCAAATATGAACAAGATAGTTGTTTGAATGGTAGTAATTATATTAATTGGAAAGGCAAGATGAAAGGTCTTCTATTTGTCAAGAAAATGCATCTACCCGTGTTTCCTTCTAATAAACCCGAATATGTTAATGATAAGGATTGGGAATTTGAACACTTGCAAGTTTGAGGATATACTAGACAATGGATTGAAGATAATGTTAGAAATCACATGGTGAATGAGACACATGCCAGAAGTTTGTGCGACAAGCTTGAGACACTATATGCTTTGAAGATTGGCAATAATAAATTATTTTTGTTGAAATAATTAATGAACATGTATAAAGAGGGAACTCATATTTCTGATCATATTAATGATTTTCAGGGTATTCTTGACCAGCTTTTCGGAATGGATATAAAATTTGATGAAGAAATTCAAGGACTATGGCTACTTAGTACTCTGCCAACTCTTTTAAAACTTTTTGAGTTTATTTGACTAATTATGCTCCCACTGGTGTTGTTACCATGAAATATGCTAAGAGTGGTGTCTTGAATGAAGAGATGAGAAGAAGATCTTAAGGCTCATCATCTTCTACTTCACAGTTCGAAGTTCTGGTTACTGAAGACAGGGGGTAAAGCAAGTTTAGAGGTCAGAATGACAGAGATAAAAGTTGAGGAAAGTCAAAGTCTAGATTCAAGAATGTTGCATGTGACTATTACCACAAGAATGGGCATATCAATAAATTTTGTTTCAAGTACAAGAGGAATATGAAACAACATAATAAAGAAGGTGATAATGAAAATCGTGTTGCGGTTGTTGCTAACAATGACCTTTTTGTTTCTTGTGATGAAAATGTCATCAATCTTGTTTGTGATGAATCTAGCTGGTTTGTGGATTCTGGTGCTACTTCTCAATCACGCCCAGGAAGAAATTATATTCATTCTTAGACTCCAGGTAATTTTGGGATGTTGAAAAAGGGCAATGATCATGAGGTTCCGGTTCTTGGTATTGGGACTGTTTGTTTGGAAAGTAATAATGGTTTCAAACTAGTTGTCAATAGTGTCAAGCATGCTCCAGATGTTCACTTGAATTTGATTTCTATTATTTACCTTGATGATGAGGGTTATGTTAATATCGTTGGTGTTGTCCACTGGAAGCTTACAAAAAGAGGTTCGATGGTGGTAGCCCATGGTGACAAGTTGTCTAACTTGTATGTTTTTTAGGAATCCATTTTCAAAGGCTCAGTAAATGTGGTGGAGAATGATACTTCATCATTTTTATGGCATATAAGACTAACTCATATGAGTGAGAAGGGGGTGGACAATTTGGCTAAGAAAAATTTTCTTTTCGGAGTGAAGCAAGCAAAGTTGAACAAGTGTGTTCACTACTTAGCCGGTAAACAAAAAAGAGTTTCTTTTTAGAGTCATACGCCTTCAAGAAAGCTTGATTTGCTGGAGTTGATACATTCTAATTTGTGTGGTCCTTTTACGGTAAAGTCTCATGGTGGTGCACTTTACTTTGTGACCTTTATTGATGATCATTCACGTAAACTTTAGGTATTCTCTTTGAAGTCCAAGGATCGGGTTCTTGATGTGTTCAAGAATTTCTAGGCTTTGGTTGAGAGACAAACTGGGAAAAAATTGAAAGGTACTCATTCTGATAATGGTGGTGAGTATGTTGGTCCTTTTGATAAATATTGTAGAGAGTACGGTATTCGGCATCAGAAAACTCCTCCAAAGACTCCTCAGCTGAATAGTTTGGCGGAGAGGATGAACAGAACTCTTGTTGAGAGGGTTAAATGTATATTTTCAGATACTAAGTTGCCAGATTTCTTTTGAGCAGAAGCACTTAATACGGTTGCCTATGTTATCAATTTATCTCATATTGTTGCTTTGAATGGTGATGTTCCTAACAGAAATTGGTCTGGTAAGAATGTTTCTTATGATTATCTTAAAGGTTTTGGGTGTAAAGCCTTTGTGCATGTTCCTAAGGATGACAGGTCAAAGTTAGATGTTAAAACTAGGCAAGTATCTTTGTTGGTTATGGTCAAGATGAATTTGTCTATCGCTTCTTTGATCCAGTTGAGAAGAAACTTGTTAGAAGTCGTGATGTTGTGTTCTTTGAAGACCAAACAATTGAAGATCTTGACAAAACAGAGAAAGTTAATTCGCAAACCGGTGAGAGCCTAGTTGATGTTGATCCTTCCTTTGACTAGTCCACTAGGTGAAAATCTTCAAGTTGATATTGAATGGTGATCATATTCAGAATGACCAGTATGTCATTGATGCTCCAGTGCAAGACGATGTAGTTGGTGAGAAAAAGACTATTATTGATGCTCCAAAGAGTTCTCTTAGAAGATCTGCTAGAGAGAAAATACCTTCATCCTATTATTTTCCCAATGAGTATGTACTCTTGACCGACGGGGAGAACCAGAAAGTCTTGATGAGGCCATGGAAAGTGAAGAAAAAGAAATGTGATTTGATGCTATTGAGGATGAAACGAAGTCTCTATATGATAATCATATCTCTGATTTGTTTATGTTACCTAAAGACAAAAAAAATTGAAAAATGGGTGGTTTTTTAGGGTGAAACATGAAGATGGTAACCCGGTTCCACGGTTCAAGGCTAGAGTAGTTGTGAAGGGCTTTAAACCGAAAAAGGAAATCGATTTTGATGAGATATTCTCTCCAATTGTGAAGATGTCTTCCATCCGTGTGTATCTAGGTTTAGCTGCAAGTCTGGACTTGGATGTTAAAACTGTTTTTCTCCATGGTGACTTGGATGAAGAAATTTATATGGAGCATCCGGAAGCTTTGAAGTCAAGGGAAAAGAGAACTATGTTTGCAAATTGAAGAAGATCTTGTATGGTTCAAAACAAGCTCCCATGCAACGGTACAAGAAGTTTGGTTCTTTTATGAGTCAGTAGGGCTTCAAGAAGACTTCTTCAGATTATTGTATTTTTGTGCAAAAATTCTCTAATGATGACTTTATTATTGTTTTGATTTATGTTGATGACTTGCTTGTTGTTGGTCATAATACTTGCAGGATTAAAAAGTTGAAACAAGAGTTGAGTAAGTCTTTTGCTATGAAAGACTTGGGACCAGCAAGGCAGATTCTTGGCATACAAATTTTCCGTGATAAAGATGCCAAAAAATTGTGGATGTCACAAGAGATGTACATTCAGAAAGTACTTCATAGATTTAACGTGGACAAAGCTACGTTGTCAATACACCTTTATCTATGCACTTAAAATTGAGTATTAAGCATTGTCCTTCCGGTGATGGCGAGAAGGAAGATATGAAACAAGTTTCTTATGCTTCAGTTGTTGGTAATTTGATGTATGAAATGGTGTGTACAAAACCAGATATTGCTCATGTTGTTGGTATTGTTAGCTGTTTTCTTTGTAATTCGGGAAAAGAGCATTGGAATGCTGTAAAGTTGATTATAAGATATCTTTGTGGCACTTCTAGTCTGATTTTGTGTTTTGGGATAGGGAACCCTATTCTTTGTGGTTATATTGATTCATACATGGCTGGTGATGTTGATACTCGTAAGTCTACATCAGGATACTTGATTATTTTTGCAGGGGAGTTGTGTCTTGGCAATTTAGGTTGCAAAAATGTGTTGTTTTAAATACTACAGAGGTTGAGCTTATTGCGGCTGTTGAAGATTGCAAAGAATTGATCTGGATGAAGAGATTCTTGGGGGAACTTGGTTGTGCTCAAGGAAGGTATGTGTTATATTGTGACATTCAAAGTGTTATTTTGGCAAGACTTCTATATTTCATGGTCAGCCTAAACACATTGATGTGAGGTATCATTAGATTCAAGGTCTGTTGGATTCCAACTTGCTTGAACTCGAGAAGATTCATATTAATGATAATGGTTTTGACATGATGACTAAAGCTTTGCCAAGAGGGAAATTTGAAGAATGTTGCATGATCGTCGGGATGGAGGTTTCCTCCACATAGTCAGTAGGGGGAGAATTGTTGGGTTTTGGGCCTTTTTCCCTTCCTATATGGATAAATAAAAGTCCAAAGTTTTGGGTTTTCCCTCCTTTCCTTTGTGAATAAATTTAGCTCAAATTTGACTATCCCACTTTTGCCCATAAGCTCAAAATTATGGTGCATATGTAAGACTTTCTTTTAGGTCTTATTTGAGAAGAATCACAAGAGTTTGAGAGAAGTCATATAGAGAGAAAAGTGAGAAAGTGCAGATTTTCGCACAAGCCCTAGCAGCCAATTTCAAATCGCGATTTCCGCTTCGTTTCTTGTCCGATTGAGCTTATTTTTGGATAGATTGTTCCTTTCAACTTAATATTTGATTGGGAACTAAGAGAGGGTGATTTGGAGTCTTGTATCTCCAGATTTTAGCTCGTGAACAGCAGCTGTTATTTGGTGATTTTACTCCTTTTGTTTCTCTAATTGTTGGTGGTATCGTGTAGTTGTGTTGCTCATTGTTTGACACTTTGTTGGTGACCATTTTGGAGAACACTTTTGTAACTCTTTTTTATTATAGTGGAGCTTTGGCCTTGTGATTTTTACTCTCACACCAAAGAGGTTTTCCACGTTAAATTTGGCGTCTCTTGTGTTAATTTATTTTCTTGCTTGGATGATTAGTTTGCACTACTAAAAAACTGTCAAAAAGCAATGGACGAAACAGCGACGACGACGTCGCTCCAAAAAACGACGCCAATTGCCACACTGTTTGTTGCTTTTAAATTAAAAAAAATATTTTTAAAATTATTTTACAAAAAGCAACGGACGACATCTCTTAGTCCGTTGGTTTTTTTTGCGGATTTTTGTGCCAAATATATATTTATATCAATAATTAATTATTTTATATAAGTAGTGACGCAGTCCGTCGATTTTTATTTAAAATAATTATTTATAAATTCAAAGTAACCACGTCGTCCATCGCTTTTAATTAATTTTAATTGATTATTTTTTTTGAAAAGAGTGACGGACGGCATCTCTAAGTCCGTGGAGATGTCGTCGCTTTTTGGTCAAAATGACTAGTCAAATATTTGAGAAAAGCGACGGACAGTATCTCTTAGTCCGTCGCTTTTTGGTTAAAATTTTGGTCAACTATTTTTAAAAAAGCGACGGACAAAGAGACAGCGTTGGTCACTTTTGTTAAAATATCTTTGAGACCAAACGCAAAATTTCCCTATTTTTCCTTCTCCTTCCTTCTCTCTAAGAATTTCGTCGTCGCTGACGTTGTCCGCCGCTGCCAACGACGCTACTGCTGCCGTTGCCGACGACGACCCCTGCTGCTCCATTGTCTCTTCATTGTCTTTTTCTCCTTTAATTTAAGGTTATGGTTTCATGAAATTATTTTTAAATTTTTTCAATTTGAGTTAGATTTAATTTGTTAATTAGTGTATTGAATTTGTGTTTTATTGATTGTTAGTTGTATGATTGATTGTTAGTTGGTGAATGATTTAGGATTTTTTTTAATACTAGTTCGATAGATTGTTAGTTAGTGAATGATTTAGGATTTTTTATTTCATTTTAGTATTAGTTTAATTAATTGTTAGTTAGTTAGTGACTGATTTAGGGTTTCTTTTTTTAGTACTTGTGAATTGTAATTTTTTTAAATTTGATTGATTGTAAGTTAGTGAAGTGTTAATTTGAAGTTAGATAAATCGAAGCTAGATTTAGAACTTGAACTTGAAATTTGAACATTAACAAATTATTCTTGAGTTTGAAGTTTATGTATAACTAATTTTAGAAATTGGATATATGATGAATTTAATTAGAACTTGAAGTAATTGAACTTAATTAGAACTTGAATATAACTAATTATTCTTGACTTAAAATTTTATATATAACTAATTTTAGAGATTACATGAACTTAATTAGACTTGAACTTAAGCTTATAATTTGAATATAACTAATCCTTGGATTAAAAATTTATATATAACTAAGTTTAGCAATTAGTTTGAACTTGAATTTTGTTATTGAACTTGAATTTAGAACTCGAATATAACTAGCTAAGTTTTGAGTTTGAAGTTTATGTATAACTAATCTTAAAACGTTATAAGGTTGTGAGCGTTAGAAATCTTTAATTATTGTAGAATTTTAGAACTTTAAGTTGTGAACTTTAGAGAACTTGAGAATTTTTTGTAGGATTTTAGAACTTTAAGTTGTGAAACGTTAGTAATCTTGAATTATTGTAGAATTTTAGAACTTTAAGTTGTGAATTTTAGAGAACTTGATTTTTTGTGAGATTTTAGAACTTTAAGTTATAAACTTTAGAGAATTTGAATTTTTGTAGGTTCATAGAGCTTTAGGTTGTGAACTTTCGAAATCTTGAACTATTGTAGGATTTTAGAATTTAAATTTGTGAATTTTAGAGAATTTGAATTTTTATAGGAGTTTAGAACTTTATAAGATTGTGAGCGTTAGAAATCTTAAATTACTGTAGGATTTTAGAACTTTAAGTTATGAACTTAAGAGAACTTGAAATTCTTTTTGTAGGATTTTAGAACTTTAGGTTGTGAAACGTTAGTAATCTTGAAACATTGTAGAATTCTAGAATTTTAAGTTGTGAATTTTAAAAAACTTGATTTTTTGTGGGATTTTAGAACGTTAAGTTGTAAACTTTAGATAACTTGAATTTTTGTAAGTTCTTAGAGTTTTAGGTTGTCAACTTTAGAAATCTTGAATTATTGTAGGATTTTAGAACTTTATAAGGTCGTGAGCGTTAGAAATCTTGAATTATTGTAGGATTTTAGAACTTTAAGTTTTGAACTTTAGAGAACTTGAATTTTTGTAGAATTTAAGAGTTTTAGGTTGTGAAATGATAGTAATCTTGAATTATTGTGGAATTTTAGAACTTAAGTTGTGAATTTTAGAACTAATTGAACTTAAAACTTGAAGGTTATATATAATTAATTGAATTTGTGATTTTAAGACTAGTTTGAATTTGAAATTATAACTTGAATTTACTATAAATTGAACTTAATTAGGAATATGAACTTGAAATGTTGTTGACTTTAACTTATTACAGCATAATTTTTATTCTAATTAAGCTTAACCTCTAAATCCAAAAAGTTGATACAAGAATATTGCTTCTTTCATCAAGTAGGAGATAAGGTTGGTGCTTTTAACAAATCCAAAAGTTGAATTATGTTTGTTTAGCATAAGTACCAGCACTAATTGATCATACTGATAACAAAATTGATTTTCTTGCAAGATCGATTTGTGTCCAGTCGTTCACTATGTGAAGGGAGTCCGCATTCTTTGAGCTTGGAAGCAACCTGCTATCTATCGATAGGCGAGAACAGACTTTGCCTTGATGTTGTGTTCCTTGAAGTTCCCACCGGAGCAATCTGACAAGTTAAATTATTGCAAAACTCAAATGGCCCAACCATGGATGGAACCAATATAAAAAATACTATTCAATTGCTATCGGTTACATTTTACTCTTTCGATATAATGAAAACTTTCATTTCTCTTTTTCATATTTGATTCAAGTGCTTATGCGATTGAATAAAAGGCACATGTCAATTTTGTGCTAAACCACGTGTAATTAGTGCTGGCAATTTAAGCCCATTTTTTACTGACCCGCCCAAATAGCCATCAAATATGGGTTGAAAGAGTGATTTTAAATATGGATAATATTTGGTTTGGGATTATACCCATATTTTACCCATTAAAATATGGGTATATTATGGGTAAACTACGGGCCAAATATGGGTATTGCAAGTTTTCTCCAAATTTTCAAAAAATCTTCGTTTATCAAATTTTAGAAGCGATTTTACAAAACTTTCATATATGGGTCCCTATTAATATTTCAACTCTCGACCTCCATCCCACGCTTCCCAAAAAAAATTAAAATTTATTTTTAAAAAATATTTTGAACTTCAAAATTTTAATTTTTCACCCCTACCCTCGACCCCCCAACCCACCCCCACACCAGCCCCCTCACCCCCCACCCAAAAAAAAAATTAAGTTTATTTTTAAAAAATGTCAACTTCAAAATTTCATTTTTTCATCCCTACCATCGCCCCCACCCCCACCCCACCCAAAAAAATTAAGTTTGTTTTTAAAAAATATTTTCAACTTCAAATATTTATTTTTTTTCACCCTACCCTGGACCCATCCCACCCCAGCCATCGTCCCCCCCCCCCCCCCTTACCCCCCTCGACCCCCCCAACCCCGAAATTTTTTTGAAGTGTTAATTTTTTTTTTTACTTTTATAATAAAATAAAACTAAATGAAGCATTTTCAACAGATTTCATCTAAAAAAAAGACTAAATTATTTTCTCCATATTGAATTTTTAAGTAAAGAACTATTTATTAATGAAATATGGAAAATATGGGTAAACTAGTATTTTACCCAACTCATTTATTACCCAACCCATTTTTACCCATATCAAATATGGACGGGTTGAATGATTATCCATTTTATGTTTACCCATTTTCAACCCGCCCACATTTGACTCAACCCGCCCATTTGCCATCACTACGTGTAATATATTAATCGGGCATTTTAAAAGTTAAAAAAAAAAAAAAAAAAGAGATCCTTGATAGTCTGACGAAACCACCACTTACTAAAAATGATGATATTTTGGCCATTTTCAAGTTATTTATCTTAGTATTTTAGTCGATCAATACTACACAATCATTCCTAGACATAGCCCTAAAATAAGGGAAATTACCTACTCAAATTGAATAGATGAAAAGCGTAGGAGTGAACCCTAAAATTGGAGTAAATATATATCTCCAAGTCATCGTTCTCCCAAAAACTAGAAAAAGAATTAATTGTAATAACAAAACCCGAGTCCATTTATATTTTTGCGAAAACAGCAGGTCTGTGACGTGGAGGCGAAACAGACCTACCTAGTTTGACAACTTCTGTTTAGGCAGCTTCAAGTGTCGAGAAATAATTCCCACTCATTCCCCTCACAGCGTCGGATACAGAGTTAGGATTTTTTTTCTTCAATTCCTATTTGACTCCCTCTTTTTGCCTCATTTGCCCATTTTATTTCCATTTCAGATCTAGCCAATTTTTCGCCTCTTTCTCTTACCTGCATTCACTAGGATAAGGTGTTGGACTACGAAGTTCTTGTCATATAGTGAAAGGCTTTAGAATCACTGACTAGTATTTTTCGCACATTTCTTTGGACGGGATGCTGTGAAACCTCTAGAAAAGCCCTCATCGTCTTGGAGAAGGTGTATGACAAGGACAAGAGGGGATAAAATCTAATTGACTATTACATATGGAACAAGGCCACCATCCTTGAACTTCTATTGGCAGTAGTTGTTAAGAAGGAGATGTTATGGGTGCAATGGATACACACACTGTTTCTATATACGAAATAAATCAATTGAGAGCCTTCTGATACCATGGCAAGCATGCTGGACCTTGAAGAAAAATTTTGAGGCACGAACCAGCTAGTTACGAGATGACGAGATTAAGACAGAATTACTTTCCGTAGACCCTTGAAGGTAAGTTCATGATTAAAAAAGCTTATAAAGCTCTTCTCCTGATCTATCCTGAAGTCTATTGGAAGAAATTAGCTTCTGATCAGGTACGACATCAATTCATTATGTGGGTAGCTTCTCCATGGAAGATTTACAACAATTGAACGACTCGAGAAATGGAGTACGTACGCCTTTTTTGATGTGCACCACTGGCACCGACGAATTGTTCTCACTCCTATTCTTTGACTGCTCCTAATGTGAAAAGAAAAAGAACATTAATATTTAAAACAAAAATGAAATTATAAACCAATAAATTCAAGCACCATAAGTCTTATTGCTATGAATTTTAAAAAGATAAAGATATGACAACCTCTCAAGCCTCTGATCTATCTTGAGGAGTGCAAGGTGAAAATATTACATTAGAAACTACTGAAATCTGACAATGATAGATTAAATGGACATAAGTCTGTATAAATGTCATAAAAGAATAACAAGAGAAAAAATAATTAAGTCAGCTGCCTGGTATGAAGCCTCACTGTTAGTAGTTCAAACAGTCCCGAAAATATCGATGTCCTTTGGGGTTTGGAGTCCGAATGATCAAACTTGTTTAATAGATAATCTCTCTGGAACAAGAGGGAAACATTAGTAGCTAGTTAATTCTACTCAAATCAACTTATGTAGAAAGTGAACAAAAGAAAAAGAAATGAAAAGAACAAGAGGGAAGAAATCAAAATGTAAAGAAAAAGATTGATCCCAACTCACTGATTATCTCATAGGTGACGATCATCGTTGTCCCATAGAAAGACATATTAAGGAACCTAGGTCCAAACCCTCTATAGAATCCTTTCCATCCATCTTCTCTGAGAAGCGTTTTTGTCGTCTTCAGTACAGAAGGTCTCCCAACACCATAATCATCGATAACCTTCACACACACCACCAAATCTAATCATGAGAATAGCCTAGCGCCGAATTTGAGTTATTTCTTCACCAATCCAACAGAGAAAAGAATAAAGTTTTACCTGTTATCAGTCAAATGTTATCACATAAAATGGGACGGAGAGAGTAGAAGTTCAATTTGGTAAACATTTCAAAATCTTCATTATTTCTTAAACTCTGTGCCTAGTCAAATGTTGCCACATAAAATGGAACGGAGAGAGTAAAAATTAATGTGACTATAAATCATTTCATTAAATATAAAATATATTTTATATTTAAATTATTATTTAATATAAAAATGTGTATCCTTTTAAGAATTGACTAAAAAGAAAAGTAAGTCAGTTAAATTGGAACAAAAGTATTATTCAATTTAGTAACAATTAAGCTATTTACTGTTAATTATCATTGTTTACGTAGTGAAACTGTATAATACGGAGATAAAGATGTCTCCAAAAGACTCCACAATTTAGTCAAAAATCAGTTTGACTCACCACATCGAGAGGCACAAAGTAGACACATGAGACTAAGTTGGAGACCATGCCAGCAAAGCCATTTGCTAGAGCGGCACGAGTTGGTTCAGGCATATTAACACCTTGTGTATATTTGAGCATCATATCTTTTGATACTTCAAGTGATGTCAAAGCCAGGACTCTACCTGGCAATGATCCCACAGCAGATGTGCCAAAGCCTCTAAAGATGCCTGGGATGCCATCACTCCTAATTATATGTTTAAATACAGAGAACCCATCCAATTGAGATCCAGCGACTTGCATTCGTGTCTTCACCACTGCTGTTGGATGTATTAACGCTGACTGAAGAGTGAAAAGAATAGCTCCTATTATATGAAATCTGGCCTTATCCAACCTGTCCCAATTGATATCTGTGTCAGCAAGAGCTGCAAGCTGAGGTGCAGTGGAAGTTTCAGTTTCCATGGAAGAGGAAAGAACAGAGAACGAGAAGAAGAAGAATTGAGAGAGTTCCAATGATGGCTAAAATATTGTTTTGAAAAAAAGGAAGGGAGACCGACATTATTAGGCACCAGCTTCTAGCGGTTAAATATTTGTGTCACCAAAAGTTACCTACGTAAGCCACCTCTTTTTGTTCAATTAAATTATTTTTAAAACATTTATATTTTAAAATAATTATTAAAATGGTCAATATTTTAGTTAATACATTCTCCGTTTCAAAAAGAATGACCTCCTTTTTTTTTTTAGTATATTTCAAAAAGAATGTTCTCTTTCTTTTTTTTGTAACAACTTTCCACGTGACATGTTTAAGACTATAAAATCAAAGGACAATTTTATACATTTGACCTAACTTTAATTTAGGACCACAAGAGTCAAAAGTCTTTTTATACTCTTAAACTCCGTGTCAAGTCAAACTAGGTTATTTTTTGTGAAACAGAGGAAGTATAATATATGTTAATAACTTGCATGAATAACTTTTTTTTACTTGATTATTTTTAATATACGTATAATACACTTTTATTATATATTATAAAGAATAATTTATTATTTATATATAATATAAGTTTTATTTATGGATAATATATTTTGCACACGTTTTAATCAACTTATAATATAATGTGTATTAATTTCTTATCAAACAAATATAATATATTTAAAAAAACAGTTATAATACATATATAATTCACTTTTAATATATATTCCAAATTTAATATAAAAATATCATTGAAATCTATAATTTATTAAAAGATATTTATCCAAGTAATTTTTGTATAATTAACTTCCTTTCGTGTTATTCCTCAAACAACCCCAATTGGACTCATTTTTATCTCACTATCCGGTGAAAAAGCAAAAAAAAAAAAAAAATCATTACTCATTTTCATCTCTTTTTATGATTTTACCTCAAATTCTTCTTTTTGTGTTTTTTTTTATCATTGTTCTTTTTTTTCTTTTTCTGAGATGATCATTGATTTGAATTTCATTTACTTTTGTTTAAGAAATTTTGCTATACTTTCATAAGATTTTTTAATTAGTGACAAAGTAAATATGTTGTCATCAAGTATTTTTTAAGACTCTTCTTTTTTATGTAGTTTTGAAAATCGGAAAAAATGAACATAGCAGACGAAGAAAAAGAAAGAGAGAGTCAAAGAAAAACGTTGTAAAAATTATATCTAATTATATTCATATTAATTTTTATTTGTCAATTTTCTTTATTTTACTCAGCAGCGTAGTTTTATTAAGAGTATTGTATTTTTTTTAATTTGTAATCATTCTAAATTTGTATTTTCTAAACATAGATTCTATTTCTTAAATATAGATTATATCGCAGTAGACTTAAGTATCTCAAAGGTGACATTACTAAATCGGTATAAGTAGATTTTATCACAGCGAACTTAAATATCCTTAGTTGATGCCTTTTCTTATAAGATACGACAATAAGTGCCAGTTATTTCTCTTTAACTTTAATATGTCCATTTGTAGCTTGTAACTCTCAAAGTCGTTTACAATTTACTTTTTTTATTATTCTACATCATTATGTTTTGTAACTCATGTAAGTTCCAAGATCATTCATTAGCCTACATTATTATTATCCACATTATATTTATTTTATATGAGGGAAAACTTCTCATCTATAAATAGTGGTGTTTCTTCCTTTGTGAAGAGTGGTAAAAAAAAGAAAGATGAGAGATGTGAAATAATATTATAGTGTTTAGTAGTGAAAGAGAGAATTGAAACAAAGAAAATATACCAAATCTTCAACTATATTCATTATATAAAAGAGAATATTTATATGTTGAACAAATGTGTTCTTTTAGTGGAGCTTTGAGCTCTTTAACTAATACGGAGTTGCTTGAGTTGTACGACATTATTGAGCTATGTATCTTGGTAAGAACAAGTCAAGAGTGATACTGTTAGATCGATATAGATTGTGTCGTAGTAAACTTGATACTCCTTAGAAAGGGTGAAAATATCCGCACCCCAACCTAAATGATTATTTATTTATTTTTATTATTTTATGTTCAACTATAATTTATTATATTATGATATATTATACCAATACCTTTTCCTAAGTGTCATCCTCCCCTTCGATAATGATTAAAGAAAGAATAAAAATATAAGCCTGTTGATATCTTCAAGAAACTGCAGAGATATGTCAAACTATGCTAAGTATAAGAATGCGTCATATTCGAGTTGTTAAGTGATGTCTTTATCAGAGTGAGTAAATACGCATTGTACTTTTTTTCTTAATCGAATTTTATCCAACTGAGTTTTCTTGGTAAACTTTTTAATGAGGCAACAAACACAGCATATGACTATTCTTTTTCTTTCACTATTTTTTTTACATGGACATCCAAAAGGGAGTCTTGTAAAATGAAGTGTAAATTTCTAATATAGCATAATATGTAGTATTATTATCAAGTTATGGCATTAGAGTTTCAATTTCATTTTGTAGCATTTAATATCTCACTTTATAGCATTTAATTAGTAATTATATTGTTAATTATAATTTATTAAATGGATTTGTTATTAAAAATTAATTAAAAAGTAAGTGGATAAAGTGATAATGAGTTATTAATTGTAGTGCCTAATAATTCTGACAACATAAATGGCATTGCTTTTTAATTAGTAATTACTGCGCACACTAATTGATTATGCACGCTAATTACTGGGCAGACTAATTGATTTGAGAATTTGAAGAGACTAATCTTTTATTGAGTTATATTAAATGTAGATAAATGATTAGCATTAAAATTATTCTTCATTCCAAATTTTGTCTATTATTGTAAAATTTCTTTCTAACATATAAGTCATCTTTTCCCCAAGAATTGAAGATTATTTTCATAGCTACATATCTCACTTTTGATGGATAACTTTGTTTCAATTTTAATTAAACATGGTGGAAAGTGGAATTATTCGGGTTAGTTTTTAATTTTGATTTGTTTATTTCAATTATGAAGTGTACGTTTGTTATTTTTTATATTTAAAACATTGTTAATTTTGTTGGTAACTTTAATATATGTAATACAGTTTGTATAAAAAATTTTTTGAAAAGAAACAATATGTTCTGTATAGCTAATTTGAAGTATGAAGTTTATTTTATTAGTGAATGAAATGTATATGATACATGTATAATTTGTGTATTAATTATATAGCAATAAAACATTATATTTTACTAAAATATTCTTTTAATGTTGTGAAACAGAAAAATATGTCGATTTTCAGATGGAGGGCATCATATATGATGCGTCTAGTCTCTATATTGGTTTAGTGAATGCAATAATAAATCAACTTAATATAGACAAAAATATAAATTCTATTGATATAAAATACATTGTTAACGATATGTGTCCCCTTATTACTATTCATAATGATGTAGGGGTAAAGGTGTTTCTAGATCAGAAAAAGGTTAATTTGGATTTCTTTTCAAAATATCCTCTGTGCATATCTTTGGTATATGATGAGATGCATAATGAAGGTCGTAGTGTTATAAACACTGATATAATAAATTGTGATGTTAGATTGACAAATAATAACATCGATCTATACTCCAATAATTATATTCGTTTAATGGGAATGAATTTAGAAGGAGTTATCAATGAGAATAATGAAGGTGGGGATGATATAATAAGTGACCATGCAAACCTATTTGTTGCTGAGGATCAAGTTTACAACAATAGGGAAACACTGAAGGAGGTCATGAGACATGTTGGACTCGCTGAAAAGTTCAGTTTTCGTGTTGAGCGCTTTAATGCATCAAAGTAAGTTTACACTACTCTATGGAACATAATTTTTATTTTGAATTTTGTTGTTGTATGATATTTAATTTTATATTTTCTTGATTTTTAAACAGTTATCACGTGAAGTGTATTTCTGAGACATGTTCTTGGATGATGAGGGCATCTAGTTTGAATAAATCAAATTTATTCAAAGTTAGAAAGTATAATGCTCAGCACACTTGTTCTGTTAGAGACCGAGTGTATGCAAGACGTCAGGGGATAACTGACGTTGTAGCTGTCTTAATAATGGAGAAATATATTGATCCGTCTACAGCATACACTCCAAAGGATATATCTGCTGATATGTTGAAATTGCATAGCGTTTCGTTGACGTACATACAAGCATGGAGGGCAAGAGAGAAAGCAATAAAATTGGTGCGCGGAGATCCAGCAGAGTCATATGCCAGCTTACCGGGTAATTTGCATATAAATAATGAATTTAATTGTTTTTTATTTTTTTAATTTTTAAAAGTCACAATATAGTATGTTTTGGTTTGTGTATTATTTCTGTATGAAATTTGTATACTGCAGTAAAAAAAAATTTAAGTGACGATCTGGAATATTCTGGTCCTTGTATTATTCATGTATGAACTTTGTATACTGCACTAACAAATTTTTTTATTGATGATCTGGAATATTCTGTTCATTGTATAATTCATGTATGAAAATTGTATACTTTTTGTATGTATCCTTCTAATAATAATTACGAATTTCAGGTTATATGTATATTTTGGAGCAAACATATCTAGGATCGGTATTGAAAATAGAAAGGAAAGAAGGTGATAAATTCTTATATGCATTTGTTGCATTAGAAGCTTGTATTAGAGGTTGGGAGTACTGTAGGCCTATTGTAGTTGTTGATGGGGCGGGATTAAAATGTTCGTATGGTGGTACAATGTTAACTGCAAGCACAATGGATCCGGGAGGTATTTTTTCATCCTATTTAATTTTCAGATTAAGTAATATAATAAATTATTTTATAAATTGTACTTGATTTGTGTGATATTTTAAATAAAATTTGATCAGGTCATATACTTCCGTTGGCGTATGCGATAGTGGATTCTGAAAACGATGCTTCATGGTCTTGGTTTTTTGAACAGTTTAAGGAAGCGTATGGAGTTAGACAAAATATGTGTTTTATGTCAGATAGAAATGAAAGCATATGGAAAGGGACTGCTACTGTATATCCCGAATCAGAACATTATGCATGCATATGGCATCTGTCAGTAAATGTGGTGAAGAATTTCAATAGAAATACTGAAGATCTGAAAATTTTGTTTTTTAAATTGGCAAAAGCTTATACAAAAAAAGAGTTTGAGGAAATTATGGGAAGAATAGACAACATAGATACGCGCATACGACCATACTTGTTTGATATTGGTTATAACAAATGGTCAAGAGCTTTCTCGAATTGTAAGCGCACATGGACCATGACTTCAAACATTGTCGAGTCCTTGAATAATGTTAACAGGTTAGCAAGAAGGTTACCTGTAATTTCACTTCTTGAATTTATGAGGGTAACAATTCAGAGGTGGATTCACAAGCAAAATGAGGAGGCTGATAAGACAACATCTGATCTAACAAAAAAATATGATCATTATCTACAGAAAAGTATTGCTTTATCTTGCAATATGAGGGTATGTATTTTACTGTTTTCAATAACAAATAATTATAATTACTTACCAATATTTAGTTGATTGTATATTAACAATACCACATTTTAACTTTTAATTAGGTGATACCTTCATCAGTTGATCTATATGTTGTAGCTGAAGGAGCAAAGAAGTACATTGTAAACGTAAACACAAGGATGTGCAGTTGCGGGAGATTTCAACATTATGAGATACCATGTGATCATGTAATTGCAGTTCTCAGATACAGAAAATTGCATGAATCAGATTTCTGTTCTCCTTTTTATAGCCTGAAAAATTTCAGAGATGCTTATGCAATTCCTGTCGAGCCTATACCATGCGAGAGTACATGGGATATATCAAGTTATATTTCAGAACCTAAAATGCTGTCACCAGGTCCAAAGAGAACAGCGGGTAGACCAGAACTTGAAAGATAGAAGGGGTTCGCTGATGTGAAGTTCAAAAGGACGAAGATGACTTGCAGTAGATGCCATCACGTTGGACACAATAAAAAGATATGTTCAAATTATCCTGTGCAAAAACAATGATTTCGTAATGTTAAATTTGTTATTATGTTGTTTTGAATGTTAGAAACACCTTTTGTTTTATTTATGCAGTAGTTATAAATGACATTTATGGTATTCATACAGTTATCAGTTGTTTCTTTTAGATATGTCAAAGTACAATATGACATTCATAATTCATACAATATTTATACATAATAAATATAAATTGAACTATACTACCATTAATATGATCTGCAAGTTGTATTAATACAATGTTCATACAGTATTCATACAATGTTCATATATATCATTTGTTTCTGTTACATATATCCAAGTTCTTTGTGGGATTCATAATTCATACAATATTTATACATAATAAATATACATTGAACTATACTGCCATTAATATGATCTGCAAGTTGTATTAATACAATGTCATACAGTATTCATACAATGTTCATATATATCATTTGTTTCTGTTACATATATCCAAGTTCTTGGTGGGATTCATAATTCATACAATATTTTTACATAATAAATATACATTGAACTATACTGCCATTAAAATAATCTTCACGTTGTATGCATATAATATTCATACAGTATTCATACAATGTTCATACCTTATCATTTGTTTCTGTTGCATATATCAAGGTTCACTATGTCATTCATATTTCATACAATTTTTATACATTATAAATTAAATTGTTCTGTCCTGCCATTCATAATGTGGTATATATGTTATTCATACAATGTTCATACAATATTCATACATTTTTTATATATATATCATTGGTTTCAGTTACATCTATCAAAGTCAATATGGCAGTCATAATTCATACAAGGTTTATACATTTAAAATATAAATTGAAATATAGTGAGAATAATAAGCTATTATGACTTGTTATATTATAGAAAACATTAAAAATAACATAAACTGTTATAATGTTTAAAACATTGAAAATAACAGAAATTAATAATTATAAAAAAACATTAAAAATAACATAAATTGTTATATTGTTAAAATAACAAAAATTTCAATAAGAATTCAAAACGTGCATTTAAATTTTTTCATTTCCTATTCCGTCTTCTTGGAGTGGGATAATTGGTGGTGTCCATAACTTGTTCTTTTTGCGTGCGAGGTCCACCATACTTGCTTGCAACTGTACCCGTAACTTCACTGTCGCTTATTGCTCCCTCATCATTCTTTGCTTTTGCATAGTGCCAAAGTAAAGTTGCATACCTCTGACGATGGAATGTTGCATCTACTTCAATATCAAATAAATCAAAAATACCATTGTTGATATATTCAGCAAAAAGAGAGGTGTACAGACCACAATCACTGTAAAAAAAATAAATTAGAAATTTTTTATATTAACTAAATATAAGAATTAGATATAATATAGATATTACATACTTGGAACTTTCTTGCTGTTGAGGAACATCTGTCTCATATTTGATTTCGAGAGGTTCTGATTGAGACTTGTTTTGATATTCAGGGATATTATTTGCATACAGATCAAGTCGTTTGCCATAAAACCCTGTACTTGACAGAAACAATGGTATCATTGTTGCAAGTTTATCAACAGCTTCTTTCACTAATTTGTTGTGAACAGCTCCTCCACTCATCGAATCATAAACATGGAGACATCTATGCTTGATACAGAATACAACCAGAAACCAATGGCATTTCTCTGAAACATTGACAGGGATAATGACTTCATCAACTCTGTCCCAAGCAATGTTAGCAAGCAGCTTAAATCCTCTAATGCACTGACCAACATCGTGATCGGGGGCAATTGATCTCATGTTATAATCTGACAATTTCCACTGTTTCTCAATATTATCAATCCACACCATAAACCAACAGTCAACAGTGATGTACGAAATATGTGTTTTGGAGTACTTTGCCTTCTTTCGGAGATAATACATTATTGTATTAATATGCTGTTACAAATAAAAAAAATAAACACATGATTTGTTAAATAATTGTAATATAGTACTTATCAGTAAATGCATACAGTATATACACAATTCAGCAGTATATACATTTTTCATATACATTTCATACAAACTTATTGTAAGATCAAATTTATATCATACATAATTCATACATTAATAATACATTATTTGTCTTACCCCATCCTCCCAAGGTCTGCCCGGTTGACTCATTATGTGGAAAAAAAAAATTTCTCCAAGTTTTACAACACCAAAGTCCATTTGAGGATGAAAGTTATTTTTCAACTTTGTATATGCTGATTTCCTGTGAATATTGCAATAAATGTTGTATTAAATTTGATACTGTAGAAAAAAATATGATTTATATATATCCATACCTGCCACGCCTTTTTGAAACGTCTTTCATAAGCCATTTGTTGAACTGGTCAATCATATCAGCTGGAACATCAAATCCATTGTGACTTTCAAATGGATGCTTTATTGTGAAATAAATTGGAACTTTCTTTGAAGTGGTTTCTGCTTCCGACAGTGGAATATAAGGAGAAGATGCATATTTGCCGGGATTTCTGTGTCTTGTTTGCACATTTGGTGTTGTGGTAGCGTTTAAAATCGGATCAAGTGCAATGATTTGTGTCATGGTAAAATCAGGGTAATCATCCAAAGAAGGTGGTTTTGAAGCCGATGATCCAGGTAAGTCGGCATTGAAAATTTCAGCACTTGACTTTTGACCTTCATCTGGAAAAGAAAATACTCGTTAGCTAAAAAGAATTTTGTAAAAGAAGATAAGTGTCGTAAAATTTCAGAACACATACCAACTGTGTTTGAAATGCGAACGTATTCAGTTGAAAGTTTATCAGACTGTGCAACATTTGGAGTAGCATAATTCTAAATAAAAAATCAGTTAAAAATGTAAAACCAGATTCTTTATATAAAGCTAATATATGAATTCATACAATAATTATACAATTTTATTACAACAATTTATACACATTTATACATACCCGTTGTTGTGCATCCGAAGTTGGTTGATCTCTTGAGATTCTAATCTCTTCAGATTGTGCAACATTCGGAGTGGCATCATCCTAAATTAAAAATCACTTAAAACTGTAAAAACAGTTTCTTTATTTTAAAGTTAAAATATGAATTCATACAACAATTATACATTTTTCATAAAAAACTTTACACAGTTTGATACATACCCTTTGTTGTTCAGCCGATGTTGTTGACCTCTTGACAATCTAATATCTTCAGACTGTGCAGTATTTGGAGTGGCATCATCCTAATTGTAAGATAAAAATAAATAACTTAAAACTGTTAAAACATTATATTTACTGTTAAGAGATTAATTCATACAAAAATTATACACTTTTCATACATACATAGTATAAACTTTATTACATACCGATTGTTGACCTCTTGACAATTTAATTTCTTCAATTATCAGCTTTGTCGAATTATCAACGTAATTCTTTATTTCTTGCATGTGCTTGTCAACCTTTAATATGTATGAAGAATACAATATTAGTATAATAAAAGTAAAACATATAATAATTATCATAGAATCAAATTGAAATGTGATTTTAACTAACATTAGCTTTGAGCTCTTTCAATTCCGCCTTAAACTGAGCAAGGAACATAGTCGTAAGTTTGATATGTATATTAAAATCTTTGTAATTTTTGAATCGTAAATTTTCATGTATACCTCTGCAATTTCTGCTTTCAACTCAACGTATTTTCCTTCAACTTCAACGCCCTGATTTGCCGATGTTCCTTACTCTTCATAATCTTGGTGAGTGGGAGACTGATTTAAAATGGTCTCATCCATGACATTTAACTCTTCTTCGGTAAAAATCATATTTCTGAATTTATGCTATATAAAATAAAAATATCAGAATATGCAATTATTTATAATTAATTTAATTACGTTCAATAAAAATTTACCTGATTGCCATGTGTTCTGAAAATTGTTTTCTTCAAATCATCAAAAAAAAGAACGTCATTTTTTGTCTTCCAGTTCAAGATACGCGGTGTGCGATCTGAAGCATGGATAGCAATGGTGTTGTCAAATGGATGACAACACTCATAAAACCATACCTGCAATGCTATATGGAACTGGCTAAACTTGAATGACGAAGGATTTTTTTTAAATTTTTGAGTGCACGCTTTAAGTGTTAAACTAAAACACTCATTCGCCCATGGAAATGTGGCATACTGTCCAGACTCTACTAAATCAAAATATAACTTGGGAATGGTTGTTTTTGAAAGGTCTGATGCAGTAAGGAATGACGAAATGAAGTACAGAATTCCAATTTTTAACCGGTCATCTTCTTACCAAAAGTTTTCTAATTTAAACTTGTCATAAAAATTTAACTTTTGGACTTTGTCCATGTCTCCGAAATTTTCTGCAATCAATCTATTTGGGACAGATGGATCAGAAATAAAATCAGATATTGGACCAGATTTTAGACCAGTTACAGCGATAAACTCTTTTAAGCCAAAATGTAACTCTGTACCATTTACATTAATAATGAACATGTCATCCCTGCCATTTTCAGATTCAAGAAGAAAAATATGGCGCAACAATTGACATTGGATTTTTATGTGATGTAAATCATAAAAATATCCAAATGGAGTTTCTTGTAAAAACTGATTGAACTTATCCTGACCGAGGAAGGTCAACAAATCAGCGAACACATTCATGTTGATACATGAAGATAAATGTGTTTGAACCTTCTTCTCCTATAAAATTTGTAAAACTTAATTATTACTTTTTATATACTATAAAACTATATATAAAAAATCATACAACTATATACCACAAATCATTTCATACCTAAATCATACAAAAACTTCATACAGTATTCAAACAAAAATAATACAATATTAATACCACAATTTCATCCACAATGCATATAACTTTATATCATAGTTGCATACACAATTCATACACTTATACGCTAGATTTCATACACAATTCATACAACTAAATATAATTATTAATAACACAGTTTCATCCACAAAGCATACAACTTTATATCAAAAGTTTCATATTCAATTCATACACGTGTACGCTATAGTTCATACACAAATCATACAACTAAATGCCACAGTTCAATTTCAATTTATACAACTATATATCACAATTGATACACAATTCATATACAATTCATATAATAATAAAATACATTTTCGATTTCAAAAAAATAAAACTGTAACTTTTGAAAAAATAAAATAATACTCAATTGATATATAAGTCATACAAAAACAATGTAGTACGCTATTGACAAATAATATAAAATAATAAAGACAGTAAAACAACACAAAGTAAATTGAGTTTTGAAATAAACTTTTTACTAACCTTATCAAACTTTTTTTTTTGTTTTTTTGTTGAATCTCTGCATCTTTTTTGGAAGACTTGGTTGTTGAACGACCAATTTCAACTCCTTTTGGTTTTTTCGATTTTGTCTTTTCAACAAAGTCAGAATTAGATTCTGACGAAGTTACAATTTTTTTTCCTTTCCGCTTCTTGCCTCTTTCAATCACCTCTTTGCGTTTTTTCCCCTTCGATTTCTGAGTTTGAGATTGTGACAATATATCGAATGAAGGAGCATGAAAGTCATCTTCCTCATCGACTATTCTTTTACTTTTCCTTAGATTTTGACTACCTTTCTTCGACATTGTCTATAAAATTAATGGGGAACTGATGGAAAATTTGAGGAAGATGGAAAATTTGGGGAAGATGCAAATTTGAGGAAGATGGAAAATTGGCTGCGTTTTTTGTTTGATTTGATGATTGAGGAAGATGGCAAAGTGGCGCAATTTTTGGGGAATATGCACTAAATTCAGGCGTGGGAGAGGTTGAGTGTATTGGGAAAAGAGAAATAGTATTGGTTAATATGGGGGTGGGTAGTTATTGGGTAATTAAATATTAAATAATTATTTAAAATAAAATTCCTAATTTCTAGATTTTGATTTTTAAAAGGTAACTATATAATATGAAGTTTAATTAATATATTTAATAAATAATAATTTATAAATTATATTATAAACATTAAAAGGTAATTGATTAGTATTTAAAAATTTGTTATTTATATTAAAAAATTTATTAATATTTAATAAATAATAATTTATAAATTATATTATAAACATTAAAAGGCAATTGATTAATATTTAATAATTTATTATTTATATTAAAAAATTCAAAAGGTAATTGATTAATATTTAATAATTTATTATTTCTATTAAAAAGTTTAATAGGTAATTGAATAATAAATAATAATTTGTTATAAAAGGTAAGTGAATATATTATTAATTGATGTGCTATAAGATGATAATATTATGCTATAAGTAGTTTAATTTTAAAAAGTATGACTACAACTTGATATTTATCCTCTTAAATGTGTGTGGATGTTAATTTTCCTAAAATGAATGACCACATAAATATATTTTATGATATAACACAAATGTACAAACAATATATACATATACACACAATATACATAATGTTGTAAGATAGATATACACACAATATGTTATGTGTTATATAAACTAGTTATCCATATAATATATGTGGTGCTCAAGTATATGCGATATACATGACAAATACATATTCACATAATTTACCTAATATTCAAGTGTGTGTATATATATATCACTCTTCTTGTAAAAAAAAAAAAAAGAAGGTAAAAGTAAGTGAAAAGAAAAATAATATACTTATTTCCTTCGTCTCATATTAAATAGACACTTTCTATTTTACACATTCATTACTAGATTAGTCAACTTTAATGTTTTGCTCTTTATTCATATTAATTAGCCTCTTGAAAAAAGAAACTTTGAATCTTTAAAATTCGTTCAAACTTTCAAAGTCATATTAATTATAAGATAGAATGAGAATAAAATAATTAATTTAATCATAATTTAATAAGCAATCAACTACTCCATTTGTTTACTTTTACTTGTCATATTTTGATTTGAGACACATTAAGAAAATAATTATTACTAATAGATATATTTTGTCAAACTGTTCCTCATTAAATGATTTCTGAAAAATAACTCAAAAAATAAGTAATTAATATCGATAGTAAAACATGAAAACAAATTATTTTCTTTTCTTGATATGTCAAATTGACAAGTAAAAATGAAAATATATTTTAGAAATAAGTGACAAATGGAAATGAATGAATAGAAAAATATGAAACAAATACTTTTAATAAGATGTCCATCTAATATGAAGGGCCAAATTCATCGGTGACCCCCTAAAATTGGCATCAAATTTCAGGCACCTTAACTAGACGATGTTCATTTTCGACACTTTAAGTAAGATCTTATTATGTCATTTTGACATTTTTTGCTGAGTTGACATATTTTGTGTTAAACTTACTTTGAGCGCGTGGAAGGCATAATTTTATGATTTTTAAACTTTTTTGTTTCTTTTTCTTCCTTCTCTCTCCTTTCCACACTTCCTCCACCATATACCACCACCTTGCCACCATTGTATATTCAACTTTCTCCTCTCTTTGTCATTTCTTGATGTGGAAAATTAAATTAATTATATATATCAACAAAAATAATTTAAGAAAAGACCAAAAAATATGTCTAGAGCATATATCTTATTCATGATATCAAATTTTACTACCTAATATTTTTCATAGTTTCATTGCCTGAAAGTTTACCGAATTCTACAAATGTTTGTTGGTCTATTTTCACCTCTCTCTATTTGAGTTAATTTTTTCAGATTCAATTTTTGAAATACTAATTTTCTACTTAAAGCTTTTAACTTTTTCTATTTTGATGAACCCATATCAAGTAAATTCATAAATAGATATGATTTTATCATGAATAATTTTTTTTGAAATACATTGAAACTTTCAAAACGAGCAGTTTCAATGGTGAAGGAGATTGAAAAAAAGAAGAAGATGAATTTGGAGGATTGAAGAGATAGTAATAGTATGATAGTTAGATTATGGGTATTTGCTTATGACCCAAATTGGTTATATAAATTTGAAGAAAAAGATGATAGTAGTGATAATCTTCAAACTTGTAGAAGAAGGCATCAAAATAATAGTGGTTAGAGGAGGAGGAGATGTGGAAATGGTGAAGGAGAAAAATAAAGGTGTTGTAGATTTTTTTTTCTTCTTTATTGAAAGGTAATTTTTAAAGTAATTAATTAATTAAATAGCTTTAAAATAGATTTTTATTCATAATATATTTTTTAATATATATGTCACATGTCATTATTTAATTCGCTACTTTGACACGTCATCGACGAGTGTAATACATACATCCTATATATTTGGCTGGTTGTCAAAAACGTGTCAATATGACACAACTTACCCTACTTAAGGTGTTTAATGAATAAGGTCTACTTGAGGTGTTCAAGTGAAAATTGACGTCAACTTTAGGTGGCTACATATGAGTTAAGCCAATATGAAGAGGTAGTAACATTTTAATTTATCTTTTTTCTTAATTTAGTATATTACCTTTATTTTTTTAAATAGATTTTTTGGCTGCTAGGCCAGTATTTTACTTTTAGGCGAAGTTATAACAAAATAACAAGAGTTGTAGTGAGGTGATAAATACTCTTTTATTATTAACTTTTGAATTCGAGCCTTTTTGGAAATGAAATTGTCTTTGTTAGAAAGGGGTAAAAACTTATCCGTATCGCGTGTTTACACCAAGTCAATACATGCACGACATGTTTAATTTTATAGTTCATTTTACTTGACCATAATTAATTTTTGGGAAAAGGGCCAAAAATACCCCTCAACTTTACTTTATTGGTTAACTTTACCCTTATCGTTAAAGTGAAGTTTTTTATACCCTCACCGTTAGCAAACTTGTCATGTATACCCTTATTTAGACGGAAATCTTCAAATCATCCGAAATCAATCCAATTTCAATTAAAATTACCCAATTATCTCTTATCCAAACTCGACTCGACCCGACCCGTTGTACTAAACAAATAATTAGAAAACCTCTCTTCTCTTTCTCTTTCAACAACTTACAATGACTTCTTCTTGCTCCACCATCAAAAGATAATCAGAATTCTCTTAAGCAACATAATGATAACTCTCTTCGTCCTCTTTCTTTTCTTTATTAATTTTCCTTCGATTCCGAAGAATTGGCGCACGTTTCGTTCTTCTTACACTTTCTCTGATTCCAAAGAATCGACACATATCAATTTGAACCGATGTTGTCGTCTGTCGATTATCAACATGGTTTTCCGAGATTAAAAAATTGAAATATTGGAATTTTTGGTTCAAATCAATGGCAAAAAATTAAAAGCAGAAAATATAGAAGAAAATATAGTTGTAAAAGAAGATGGGGGTGGAGCAGTGAGGCAGAAGGGTTTGAACCTCTTACTTTTTGATTGTCACCTTGCCAAGACAGGATGTGAATCTGCAATTAAGTTTTTCAGTTGTATTTGTCACCATTGAAATCGTTCAAAGGTTGTTCGAGTATAAGGAAACACCACCAAATACTCTAATGGTGTTTTCTCATTTATTATCATCTATACAAGAATGATTTGTACCATTGCAGTAGCTTTTCATTTCCTTTAATGGTGTTTTTTAATTTGTTGGTTTATGTACATTGAATTGTACATTATGGGGAAGAAAGTTTGAAGTTTCAGAAATGTCATTTGGTTTAGTGGATCAGATCCAAATTAAAAGAGGAAATCAATTTTAAATGAATAATTTGAATTGATATTGGGAATTTGGAGTCGATTTAGAGTAAATGTTAATTTGGAGGGTATATATGACAAATTTGCTAATAGTGAGGGTATAAATAACTTTACTTTAACAGTAAGGATAAAATTAATTAATAAAGCAAAATTAAAGATATTTTTGATCCTTTTGCCTTAGAAAGGGCTTTACTCGTAATGTATGATTTTTCACATAAATTTAAATTTAATTAGACTTTCATATTAATATGAAACAGCGAATTCGAAGAAAAAAAAGAGAGAAAAAAAAGAAGAGGACTTGACGGCAAGGAAATAAATAGGAAGATGAGCACCACATTTGTCTTCCTCTCCTTTTCGGTGACCGAGCAGAAGAGACTTTGAGAGTGGTGGGTGCTGTTGGACAATAGAGATCTACTCATTTCATCCTCTCTCTCATCGGCCGATCTTCGGTAAGCACACATCTTTTCCTTTTATTTTTTGTTTGAATATCTCCTCTCAGATCTATCTCTTTACCCAACTGAAACTCTCCTAATTGAAGGTGGTTTGGACCTTACCGAATGAATGTTTAGTGTCTGTTTTTTCTTTTTTGAATTCACAACCTTTTCAAATCGTAATATCTGCTCTATCTGTGATTGTTTTGTTTCCTTGAAGGAATTTTAGCCACTAAATGATGCTCCTTCCTCTCTACTATTACATTTACATGTAGCATTATATGTTCCATAACTCATCATTTGCTCAGGATCATTATGGGAAAGTGTGTCGGAGGGTAATAATATTGTTTTTGATATCCTCTGAAGTCGTGACCATAAATGGCGTGTTTAAAGTGATAAAAAGTTTACTGTTCGGGGGTGGGCTAGTGTTTTGGTCTTGGGACTTCCATGTTGGATGTCTTAAAGTTCCAAAGCTCTTGAGAGCTATTGCATAGGAGCATGATTTTACCCTGTGCTCACTCAAAAGGTAGTGGCTGCGGGTTTCCCTTTTTGTCATCGAAAAGAAAATTGCCATCAAAAAGAAAAAGTGGTAAAATTTGTCTGCTTCTTCCCATATTAATAATATTAAGAAGAAATTGATGGGTGTTGGTGGGTATCTTCAGCACTGGAGATTTGTTAAGTATTGATACAGGAATGACGAGGACAGGGGAAAGGGTTCTGGCCTGGGAATAATTCATATGCTAATTATTTTGTTTGGGAAGTAGTTGCTTTATTAGATTTAATCCCTCATATTAAGTTATTTATGTTATTTTTCAGATTAACGGAGATGGGGCTGTCTTTCACTAAACTCTTTAGTCGCCTCTTTGCAAAGAAAGAAATGCGAATTCTTATGGTTGGTCTCGATGCTGCTGGTAAAACCACAATTCTGTACAAGCTCAAGTTGGGAGAAATTGTTACCACTATCCCAACCATTGGTATGCTTCATTCTGTGGAATCTGTTTTAGTTTTCTTTTACTTTTTCTTTTTTTACCTATTTTGATTCGCCATTTTGCATGTTTTGAAATTTAATTCATCATGGGGTATGCTACTTGAAAGTAAGCTTATATTGATCTGTATGGCTAAAAGGCATGTGTTGTGTCTATCCATTGATTACTGTTATTTGATAGGTGTACTTCCAAAGATTGGCTTACTCTAGAAAAATTATTAGACATTATTTGCATTTACAGGTGCTAATATGGGAGATATTGTATTCTCTGAGAATGGGGATGATATGTTGGGGAATCAAACAATCTTCGCAGATTGCTATTATGGCCTGAAATTTTGAATCTTAATGAAATGCTTATCATGGGTATTCTTAGGAGAGATTTCTTGATCATGCCATGTAATTTGAACCATTTTCTATTTCAATGATAGGCTTCAATGTGGAGACTGTTGAATACAAAAACATCAGCTTTACTGTGTGGGATGTTGGTGGTCAGGACAAGGTACGAGTAGTTCTTATGCCCTGATTAACTGGTTTTGTCTTATAATTCCTGGGGTCTTGCAGTACTTCAGTTCTTCATGACTCAAATTTCTGGTAATAGTTTATCAACTCTGAAGAAGCTTTTTAGCACGCGAAACCTTTATGTCACTCTCTCCCTCCACTGAAAATTTGTGTTGGTTGCATGATTTTCTTGCAAGACTTTTTCATCTGATGAAGAAGTACATACTTTTCTGACTTTGATAAACTTCCATAACTAGTTGAGCATAGTTTGGCCCATTGATATTAATTTACTGAGAGTACCTCTATTAATGTGGAATTAATGAGCTTATGGACGGTTAGGTGTTGACTATGCTTTTATTAACACCTAACATGATCAATGCTATACTGAACTGAGTCAGCTAGTTTCATGTCTTCTATCTTCTAAAGAATATCAAATTATCTTGTGGCAAACATGTTTTTGACTTTTCATAAACTACTGTGAGTTTTTCATATCGCTGATGTCTGAGATGAAGTTGGTTGGGAATATAGCATTATTCTACTAGAAGTTCTTCCAAAAGGTCCTCATTTTTTATTGTATCCCTCTGGGAAAACATATGGTCATTTTTTAAATTTAATCTTTTGGTTTCTTTTGATAACCAAGAAATCTGAGTGGTATAGTGGCACACTGTCCGAGACTCGGTAGGTAATGGGCCAATCCCTCTAACTTTCTCCACTTAAATATACCAGACTTCTGTTTGCAGCATGGTCCGAACCCATCCTACTCCACACATCATGTGTTACACAATTGTTCTACCATTACTATGAATATGCCTTTGCTATGGCAGACTCAAAAACCTAGAAAATAAGTTGGGAAATAAGGAATTGTTCTATAGGACCTATAGGAATAGAACCTTTGAAGGCGAGTTTTGTGAGGCTAGGAGAAGGTTTCATAGAAGGCTTCGGGGGTAGCATTTGTTTTGAGGTCATGCTAGGTAATTTGTAAATCAACAACTGAAAGGGAGTATGCTGTTGAAGCAGTACATGTGCAGCAAAGTAGGGAGTCTTGCACATTATCCTTCTAAACCTGTGGTGATTTAACCCCTCTAAAATAGATTCAACATCATCTACTTGTTCCATCTTACACCCAAAACAATACAATTTGACTTCAACTTCTGTATGTTTTCCATGTCTTGAAAGCATCTTCTCTCTCTCTCAATCCAAAAGATCCACCAAGGCACTGACAGTAGCTGGTTTAATGTTTGCACAAATCCTCTTTCTCTTGGCCAACCCTTTTCCGCTCCAATGCTTCAATGACTTGTTAGTATGCTGTAGCATTACCCACTGTAACACCACAAGCTGAGCAGTGATGGGGCAGTCAAATAAAGGTGACTGCAAGTTTCGGATGACTCTCAACATTAAAACACCTGCTGCACTGGATAAATCCTTTTTTCTGTGGGTTTTCACGTGTGAGACATGCTAGCTTCTAGTGTAGCCTCTGTATGAAACATTCTAGAATTTGGAGCATGTAAGACATTTATGACCATGTATTTATGTTGGAAAATATATGACCTGAAGTGAGAAGTCAGAAGAGAAGGGTAATAATGATATGGTAATTCGTTAGAAGGAAAGGATTTTACTCTCCCACTCAATTAGATGTGTTAACGAGTCGAGCCTTTGCTGAAAATGCTAGGCCTTGGCTGCTTTAAATGCATCACCACCTCATTTACTTAACTTGAGCCAGTATTATTTGATAGTTAGAAATCCTTGCTCAGCTTTGGCTTAAACTCATGTATGCTTTATCAGCACTTTTTTTTTTCTGGTAAGGAACACCTTTTTGCTTCATTCTTTTTCCACATTTTTATTCACAGATCACACAACCACACAGAATGTGCTCGTTGCTCATTTCTCCACGGTTCTCCTCATGTCGTTGTTGTCATGTCTTTTCGTGGAAAACTGCTACTTACCGACTCTTAGGCATTGCTTCCAACCCCCCTCCTCCTCCTCACTCTTTTTACCTCCCTTTTGCTCATATTTATTTCGGATAACCAAAAATATCTCAAGGGCCAGTGGTGCACGGTTCGGAATTCGGTTGAATAATTGGCCGCAACTTTGCCCTTCTCCTCTTAAATACTAAGCTTTTTTTTCTATGGTACGGTTTGAACCCGTGACATGCGTCCTAACCCCAACTTCACATGTTGTGCTCTCACCACTGGACCAAATCTCTTGGAGCCAACCCTCTTCTCATATCAGCCAAATGTGATACAACATATGAGAAGATTATCCAAACGACACAAGGGATGTGAAAAAGATTATCAAAATGAGATGTGGAGTATGAGAAAGATTATAGAGCTGAGTATATGCTTGCTCATTTGGACCTGTTTAGGGATCTAAATTGTTGTGTTCAAGCTTTCAAAATGGTCGATAGACTTTGTTTCAAACTGGGTTTAGAAATGATTTTTCTCTTTATATTTGTCTTTCTAGTTTGATCCACAACAAGTAAAGCTTAACTATACTTGTTCGAGCCAAGTTGAATTTCTGTTCAAGATGATCATAACACATGCTAGTGAGCTATGCTCAAAAGTTTGTGTATGATCCAAACATGTGGAACTGGCATGTTTACACCCTTAACCCTGAATGGAAGGTCAAGAGTGAGATGCTGCAAAGTAAACATTGGTTATCTCTTCACCCTTGAGATCTCACGGAGGCAGCAAATTGCAAGAACTTGCTCTTAGCCTGAGGAGATAGTTCCTGAACTGGTGTAAGTTACGCTAAGGGCTAAGGCATAAATTGGTGTCCCGTAGAGCAGGCAACAAGTTATCTGGTAAGAGTCCCCCTCTGAGTGAGGCATCAGTTGTGAAAGCTTGATCATACTGAACTTCAGTAACATAAAGCTAAGATGGAAACTGGTGTCCAACGAATTTTTTTTTTCACCGTGGATCCAGGTTTTGGCTTAGAATTGTAGTTTCAGTCGCACAATTTCCTATGCTTAACCTGTAGTTTGTTGAGTATTTACAAAAGTGACGAGTATGAGGCAGTGTGTTGAGCGCTTAGGGAACGTGAGATTGTTGCATAGAGTTATGACTTATGCAGGTATTAGTAATAATGAATGCACTAGTTATTCATGTTTAATTAATATCCCTGTGTGTGTTTTCAATCTTCTACCCTGCTTTATACCATTTAGATTTTGACCCACAACTTATACATATTTTATTTATGTGGAATTGTAAAATGATAACCAAACACTGTTCTTGGTATGCTGGATTTTATACAAAGCAACTAAAAGTTACCAGGCATGGTATGCTATGCTAGTTTTAGTACATATATAGTCTTAACCAACAACCAAACGACCCTTGATGGATATAAGTGGACTTACGTTATTTCTTTTGTATTTGAATTGGCTATAGCACAGTGTTATCAAAGGCGAAAAGCGCAAAAAAGCTCTAAGGTCCGTGAGGGCTTTAAGCGCAAAGCGCAAATAAAGCGTGGGCTTTAATTAAAAAAGGCGCAAAGGGAGAAAAAAAATACAAATATATATGTGTAGTCAAAAACTAATAATTATAAACCTGAATGACAAATATATATCTAAAGAAATTGAATTTTTTTTATGATAAAGTGAAATATCAATTATTTAGCGTCACTTCTTTGTACGAGGCTCATTGGCAAGGAAACGTTTGCCTTAGAACCTTGATGACGACGCTGAAGAGGCGAATTGCTCAACACGTTTTCAGCCTCGCTTCAGGGCTTAAGCGCGCCTTTGATAACAAACACTGCTATAGCACCTTGTCCCTAAGTGTACCTATCTTGGTTCTTTTCAATTGTCTTTTCTACAATCTGCTAGGGGTTTCATGTGTTTAAAGTTAAAGGCACAGTTATAGGTATGTTTTTTTCTGATTCCGGAAGAGCTGAAAGCCTAAAATTGTGTTTCTACTGTTATCTTTTGTGTTGCACTTGCAGATTAGACCTCTATGGAGGCACTATTTCCAGAACACGCAGGGCCTCATCTTTGTGGTTGATAGCAATGACAGAGACCGTGTAGTTGAGGCAAGGGATGAGCTTCACAGGATGTTAAATGAGGTAATTGTGATGTTATTATAGTTGGTTAGAATAAATCTTAAACCGGATATTCGTCTAACCTCCTTGGGGTACAGCAGTTCTTGATATCTGAATATGTTTTCTGCAGGATGAATTAAGAGAAGCTGTGTTGCTTGTTTTTGCGAACAAACAAGATCTTCCAAATGCAATGAATGCGGCTGAAATCACCGACAAGCTTGGCCTTCATTCTCTCAGACAACGACACTGGTAATTTATATGGGCACCAACATCAAGTTCAAGCCTGTGTTTTTGTGTCAATTAGCCTCTTCGATAAACTAGCATCTAAAGACCCCCCCCCTCCCTCACAGGTATATCCAGAGTACATGTGCTACTTCTGGAGAAGGGCTATATGAGGGATTGGATTGGCTTTCAAACAACATCGCCAGCAAGGTATACGCAGTAACTGCATCATTACAGTACTCAGCTTTTCTAAAAATAATAATAAAATCTCTTAAACTGTAACTTCTGGTGCAATTACAGGCCTAATGCAATGATGTGATACTATTCTTGCATTGCTCTATCGGGAGAATAAACATCATTGTCTCGTCGTAATTTCTTTTGTTTGGAGATTTTAAATCTGTTCAGTTCACAATTCTGGGGAAGCCCTTCACTTTCTATGGTTTATCGTCAAAGAGCATGACATAGTTCCATATTGCTGGATGCACATTGGCAATGTAATGATATTTTAGTATAATATCTAGTTTTGAAACTCGGCGCAGCTGTGTGCATCATTTTCTTGTCCTGTGTGTCTGATGTTGGAATGGGTGTACAGAATGCAATACAGATCAATAGTAATATCGGAATTCTGCGAGTAGTAAGAATATCACCTAAGTTACTGGTTGTTGTTCATTGTCCTGTCGGTTTTCGACTGAAGATTATTTCTTAGTGTTCCCTATTTTTTTTAAAAAAGAAAATCTATTCCATCTTTGGGACGAGAAATGCAGAAATGGAAGAACAAGGGTGATATGCAATGAAACTTGATAACAAAGGCTCAATAAAGAATAAGAAAATGAATAGAAAATTTGAACCACAAGAATATTAGTATATTGTTTGACTTTTTGTATTGTCTAGAATTTCTGTCTTTACAACTGAACATAACTA